>JALGBA010003210.1:0-60102 GCA_023970755.1 Azemiops feae | reverse complement strand
GAGTGGTTTATTAGAATTCTCCAAGAGAAAGAAAAAAGGAAGGGGGGGGAGAGAGAGAAGGAGAGGAAAGAGAGAGGGGGGAAAGAGATAAAGAGAGGGGGGAGAGGAAAGAGAGAGAAGAAAGAAGGGGGAGAGGAAAGAGAGGAAGAGAAAGAGAGAGAAAGGGGGAGAGGAAAGAAAGAGAGATGAAAGTGAGGGGGGAGAGGAAAGAGCGAGAGAGGGGGGAGAGGAAAGAGAGAGAAAGAGGGAGAGGAAAGAGAGAGGAGGAGAGGAAAGAGAGAGGGGGGGAAAGCGCAAGTGCCTCTCTCTCTCTCTCTCTCTCACACACACACACACACACTGAGTGGGGGAAGAGGACTGACAGACCAAGGGGAGAGGGAGGGAGGGAGAGACAGCGAGAGAGAGAGATCCTTTTGACATCTAAAATGAAGATAACACTGCATATATCCTTTTTTATATATATATATAATAAAGGTAAAAAAGGATATATGCAGTGTTATCTTCATTTTAGATATCAAAAGGGTTTTGCGGCTCCCAGTGTTTTGTTTTCGGTGGGAAACGGGTCCAAGTGGCTCTTTGAGTGTTTTGGGTTGCCTACCCCTGAGCTAGGAAGTTTTTTCCTCCCGGTATGTACTTTAGAGTGAAGTTGAAACGGTTAAAGTACTGTGCCCACCGTACTTGCTTTGGGGACAATTTGCGGGGAGTTTTCAGTGCCTCTAGGTTTTTGTGATCTGTCCATACTTCAAAAGGCACCTTGCTCCCTTCTAGATAGTGTCGCCAGTTTAACAGCCCCCACCTAATTGCGAAGGCCTCTTTCTCCCAGATTGCCCATCTCCGCTCGCTTTCAGTAATTTTTTTAGAGGTGTAGGCGCAGGGTTGCAGGACCCCACTTTTGTTCTTTTGCAGTAATACAGCTCCAACTGCCACATCGCTGGCATCGGCTTGAATTACAAAGGGCTCCCCTGGGCAGGGGTGCTTTAGGACCGGTTCAGCAGCAAATAGTCTCTTTAAATTCTCAAAAGCTGTTTGACAGCCCATCGTCCATGCTAGTGGTTGGCCCGGTTGCGGCTTCCCTCCTCTTTTCCCTGTTTTGAGTAGTTCTGTAAGGGGTAGGGCAATCTCGGCAAAAGAGGGGATGAATTGACGATAGAAGTTGGCAAAACCTAGAAAGCTCTGGAGCTGTTTGCGAGTTTTGGGGGGCTGCCATTCGATTATAGCTTTCACCTTGGCTGGATCCATTTCAATGCCCTCGTTGGAAATTCTGTAGCCAAGATAATCTAATTGGGTCTGGTGAAATTCACATTTTGACAATTTGGCATAAAGCTTGGCATTCAATAGTTTCTTTAACACTTCTCTCACCAGCTTTATGTGATCAGTCATATTCGTGCTGTATATCAGGATATCATCAAGATACACCAAAACCCCTTTGTACAAGTGATCATGTAGGACCTCATTAATCAACTGCATGAATACGGCTGGGGCCCCCTGTAGTCCAAATGGCATGACTTTGAATTGATAGCTCCCCATGGGGCAGTTGAAGGCAGTTTTCCACTCATCTCCTTCCTTTATTCTCACCCGGTAATATGCCTCTCTCAGGTATAATTTAGTGAAGACTCTCCCCTTAGCCAGATTGGTTAATCAGTCCTTTAGGAGGGGGAGGGGGTATTTGTTTTCCACACTCACAGCGTTGAGACCCTTATAGTCTACGCAGAGACGAAGAGATCCATCTTTTTTTTCTTTGAACAACACAGGGGCTCCCACGGTAGATTTGGCCCATTCAATGAACCACCTCGCTAGGTTTTTGTTCACGTATCGCTGCATCTCCTCCATTTCGAGGGGGGACATAGCGTACATTCTCAGTCGTGGGAGTTTGGCTCCTGGCACCAGTTCGATAGAGCAGGGCTTTTCAACCTTTTTACCGATTGTACCACTTTTAGGATATGGCAATATTCGAGTACCACCTAGCAAGGTGTCAAAAACTTGGTGACAAAAAAAAAAAACTGTTCAAAGTTGCAATCGCACTGAAATGACTTATGACCATTTTTCACACTTATGACCATTGCAGCAACAGGGTCATGTGATTTATATTTGGATGCTTGGCAACTGATTCATATTTATGATGGTCACAGTGTCCCAGGGTCATGTTGATCCTCTTCTGCCACCTTTGACAAGCAAGTCATGACGAGTGATGGTGCCACCGTGCTAAGGCGGGATTCCTTCCCTCACCTCCCTTCCCGCCTTCTTTTTCTCATTCCCATCTCCTTCTGAAGGAAGAATTTGAACCCCCCCATATTTTCCCTCTTCCATATATTGATCAAACAAGGAAAGGCCTCCAGAGACAGAAAAGACAAGCCGCTGAGTGAACTAGCTTAAAAAGGCACTTCCCCTTTAAGAATTAGCTACTGGCTAGAAAGGAAAGTAAGGAGCCCAGCCGGCACTTAAGGAAGAAAAAAATGTAAGTACTGGCTGCCAGCTAAGGCAGCCTCCCCAAATGGCTCCATTCATAAGTAAAATCTGCAGCTCCAGAGGACTCTCTCACTGTAAGTCTTTGCCTCTGCTGGCTCTTTCCCTTCCCCACTACACTTGGCTAGGCAGGGCTGTGTACCACCTGCCACTCATTAATGTACCACAAGTGGTACGCGTACCACAGGTTGAAAAGCCCTGCGATAGAGCAGTCATTGGGTCTGTGAGGGGGCAGGGCATCACATTCTTTTTCACTAAATGCTTCCGCTAGGTCCCGGTATTCGCTGGGGATGAGTGGTTCGCCTGGTGGCGGTGAGGCAGCCATGTGCGCTCGCTCATTGGGTGGCCTAAGGTGTCCCGCAACGTCGGTTGAATCAGTGGGAGGTTTAGGCCCTATAGGTAGTCTCACAGTTCTCATTCCTTTCTCCCACCAGATAAACGGCTTCCATTTGTCCAACCAGGCTAGCCCTAGGATCACAGTCTCAGTCATTTTTGGAGCCACCAGGAAGCGAATAAACTCCCAGTGCTCACCTATTTCTAGGCGTAGGGGCTCAGTTAATTGCGTGACAAGAGTCCCTCCCATCTGGGAGCCATCGGCTTGCTCAAACCTCACAGGCTTGGAGAGCAGTTTTGCCTGTATACCCAATTTCATGGCAAACGGCAAGCTAATGATGCAACGGGAGCATCCAGAATCGATTAGCACGTTTAAGTCTATTTGTGCCCCCGACTTAGGGATTATAAGTTTGGCGGCCAGTGAAAAAGGCGGGACGTGTTGACTCACCATCAGGTCGTTCTCTCCTTCGTCGTCGCTGTCAAAGGAGGGTAGAGAAGGGGCGGGTCCACCTGGAGTCTCGGCGTCCTCCTGTGTGGGAGGTGTAATCTGGGCAACAGGTTCCTGCGTGACACGGTTGGATTTCTCTCGTCAGCCGCTGGGCAGGTTTCCTTCTCGCCGCTGGTTCTGGTCTGCTCTGTAATCGGGGGTAGGGGACTGGACAGTTTGCTGCTCGATGTCCCTCCTGTCCGCACCGGAAACATTTAATTGATGGGCCTGTAGGTGGCCTGGGTCTCTCAGCCATCGCAGTAGTTGGAGGTTTTCGTGGGGGTGATTGCTGTTTGGGTTGCTCTGGCTGCTGCTCGGATTCAAGTGGGGGAGGCTTCTTATAGCGGGCGAGCTGAATGTCTAGCTTCACCGTTGCCTGGTACCATTCTTGCAGCTGATCAGGTACTGCTCGATAGATGCAGGCCTGAGAGAGGTGATTGTCTAATCCTTCAATGAAGTGATGGATTAGGGATTGCTCAGGCCACTCCTCTATTCGACCTGCTATCTTGCGAAATTCTCGCACGTACTCCAGAGCAGGCCTGCCAGCTTGTTTTATTTTGTGGATTTGTTCTCCTGCTTTGAGACCAATGGATGGGTCCTCAAATCTTTCTCTCAGCCCTAGGAGGAAGAGGTGGGGGTCCTCCAATTCAGGGGCTTGCTCATTATATAAATTGTTCAGCCATTCGGATGCTTCTCCCTCTAAGCTGGACGCTATCACATCGACCATGGCGCCTGGGTCTGGGTAGAGATAAGCCAGGCGGTTCAAATGAGAGCGCACTTGGTTGAGGAAGAAAATCAGCTTCCCTGGGTCCCCATCGAAGGTTGCTCTGAAAGGGGGTGCAATTATAGCCTGTTGGGGTCCCCACTGTGGCTGTTGCTGCTGGCCCCATCCTGGTTGCTGGTTCATGCCTAGGGGTTGCACGTTCAGGGGCTGTGGCCATGCCCCCTGTTGCTGTAGGCCCCTCAGCGGTTGCTGTACGTTTGGGGGCGTTGACCAATCTCCTTGCTGTGGTCGTCCTCCCACCAGCTGCTGATCTCCTGGCTTCTGCACCACCCCAAGCTGTTGCAAGGCCTCTATTAGCTGTGGCAAGCTCAGATGCTGCTGACCAACTACCTGCGGGGGATGCCAAACTCCCCATTGCTGCAGAGGCCTCAGACTGGGATTCCCTCTCTCTTCAGGGCTGGAGTCCCTGGCAGGGGAAGACAGGGTCTGAAAGGCTGTCTGATCTGCAAAGGAGGGGCTGTAGGCTTCTCTCTGCAGGAGTTGATTTCTGCTTCTCACCTCTAGCTTTTCAAATCTTTCCAGTGACTCACCCGAATCTTCAGTGGCAGGCGACCTGGTAGCTCTCCACCGAACTGTATTTGCCTGCCAGCCGTTTGTCTGCCAAAATTCATCTTCCCACAGCATGCTGTATGTTGCTTCCCCCTCTGGGGTATCAGCAGCTGCCGGGTTATCGTCTTCAAGCAAACTCCCTTTTCCCATGATAGATTTTCCTCCTGAATCTTTACCAGCTCCTCTCAAGCCTAGAGACAGCAGATGGAGTTCAGGACCCCAGGTCGTTTGAAAAGGATTTAGATCTTGGCATGATGTCATGGTTCCGACTAATGAAACACTTCAAAGAACTTCCAGGCATTGTTTATCCTAAAAAGTCTTTTATTCATGTAACAAAATGTCGGCACGGCATGAATGAGGGATGCCAAGATCTAAATTCTCCTCCCCTGAGCACATATTTTGCCAGCATATTCCCTCCCTTAATTTGCTGTCATAAATCACGTTCTCCTATCAGTTTGAAGGCCAAAGGTTCTCTTCCATTTGCAGCGCGGGATTTTTATCTAATATAATTACCCACATACATTCTTTCTCCTCCCCTCCCAGCGTCATCTGAGTTAACTCTAAAAATACCACACAGCTCTGCATATTTTGTCAGAGCAAGAACATCCAATGTTAGCAGCGTTGACACTTTATTGGAGTAGCATAGCTTCGGCACTAACATAGTTGAAGCCAAAATCTGGATTCCCCTCCCCTTAGCACACAGTATCAAACACAATTCCCTCCTCTAATTAACAGTCATAAATCACATTCTCCAATTAGTTTGAAATGCAGGTTTTCCCTCCTGTTCTCCAACCCACCATTCCTTATCATCTCTTATTTCAAAAGCCCTGAATTCACACATTATTATAATATTGTTATGTCTAACTAACTCCCATCACATTCCTCCACCTCCCCCAGTATCATCTAATTTTAAGAGTAAAGCATGAGAAAGAAAAAGGCTGCATCTCCATATGTTGTCAAAGCAAGAACATCCAATGTTAGCAGCGTTGACATCCGGCCCCCCTTACAAAAAGGACAGATCCTGTAGCGTAAACAAAAGCGTATGTTAGGGACTGTCTCTCGGTTTGTTAGGGTGTTTCTTGTAGAACCTTTTGATGAGCCTGTCGGCTTTCACATCGCTTGATTTCACCCAAGTGGCTTCAGATAGCGAGTATCCCTTCCATTGTACTAGGTACTGCAATTTCCCTTTAAAAATTCTACAATCAAGAATACGCTTTACTTCATAGTGGGTCTGTCCCACAACTACGAGGGGCCCGGGTGCCTTCTTAGGGGGAGTTCTTAAAGTGGATTCTCGCAAAGGTTTCAACAAGCTGCAATGGAAGACAGGGTGAATTCTCCCTAAAAGACTAGGGAGTTTTAATTCTACTGTAACCGGGTTGATGATTCTTACGATGGGGAAAGGCCCCAAGAATGTCGGTCCTAATTTCTTACTGGGTAATTTAAGGCGTAAATATTTAGTCCACAGATAGACCTTTTCCACAACTTGGAATGTTCTTTGAGGGGCTCTCTTTTTGTCTGCCTGCTTTTTATAAGTCTCGGAAGTCTTTTTTAAAGCAGCTTTCGTGGCTTTCCAAACCTCTTCCCACCCCCTCACCCATTGATCAAGTGGCTGAGAAGCGGAGGGCGCTTGAGGGTATTCAGGTATTGGGCTGAACTCTTTTCCTGTAGCTACTATGAAAGACGTGAAGCCAGTGCTGCTGTGAACAGAGTTGTTGTAAGCCACCTCTGGAAAAGGGAGGAGGTCGGTCCAGTTGGTTTGTTGGTAGGAAATATAACATCTGAGATATTGCTCCACCATCTTGTTAGCGGCTTCCGTGGCCCCATTAGTAGATGGGTGAAAAGCAGATGATAGACCTTGAGATGATCCAATTAATTTAAGAAAGCTCCTCCAAAACTTAGCTGTGAACTGCACCCCCCTGTCCGAAATTATTCGTTTAGGGGCTCCATGCAGCCGGTAGATATGTTTCAAGAACAGTTTAGTCAGTCGTTGGGCAGACGGGAATCCTTTGCAGGCGATGAAGTGAGCCTGGTTTGAAAATAGGTCTATCACAGTCCAGATGACTGTATTTCCTCTACTTTCAGGGAGGTCTACTATAAAGTCCACAGCGATTTCTTCCCATGGTTGAGAAGGGTCTGCCACCGGCTGCAGTAACCCAGGGGTTTTCCCTGGAATTCTTTTCATGGTGGCACATACAGTATAACTCCTGACATAATTTTCCACACAGGGGCTCCCACAGCAGACTTGGCCCGTTCAATGAACCCCCTCTCTAGGTTTTTGTCCATGTATCGCTGCATCTCCTCCATTTCGAGGGGGGACATGGCGTACATTCTCGGTCATGGGAGTTTGGCTCCTGGCAAAAGTTCAATGGAACAATCATTGGGTCGGTGGGGAGGCAGGGTGTCGCATTCCTTCTCACTAAATGCCTCCGCCAGGTCCCGGTACTCACTGTGGTTGAGTGGCTCGCCTGGTGGCGGTGAGGCAGCCACGTGCGCTCGCTCGTTGGGTGGGCTAAAGTTTCCTGTAATGTCCGTTGAATCAATAGGGGGATTGGGCCCTATAGGTAGCCTTACAGTTCTCATTCCCTTCTCCCACCAGATAAACGGCTTCCATTTGTCCAACCAGGCTAATCCTAGGATTACAGTCTCAGTCATTTTTGGAGCCACCAGGAAGCGAATGAACTCCCAGTGCTCACCTATTTCTAAGTGCAGGGGCTCAGTTAATTGCGTGACTAAAGTCCCTCCCATGAGGGAGCCATCGGCTTGCTCAAACCTCACAGGTTTGGAGAGCAGCTTTTCTCGTATGCCCATTTTCATGGCAAATGGCAAGCTAATGACGCATCGGGAGCATCTGGAATCGACTAGCACTTTTAAGTCTGCCTGTGCTCCCGACTTAGGGATTATGAGTTTGGCTGGCAGTGAGAAAGATGGGACGTGTTGACTCACCATCGGGTCGTTCTCTCCTTCGTTGTCGCTGTCGAAAGAGGGTAAAGCGGGGGTGGATCCAGCCTTAGTCCCGGCGTCCTCCTGCGTGTGGGATGTGACTTGGGCAACTGGTTCCTGTGTGATCCAGTTGGATTTCTCTCTCATTGGCTGCTGGGCAGGTTTCTTTCTCGCTGCTGGTCCCGGTCTACTCTGCTGTTGGGGGTAGGGGACTGGGCAATTCGCTGCTCGATGTCCCTGCTGTCCGCATCGGAAGCACTTGATTGGCGGGCCTGCAGGTGGCCTGGGTCCTTCAGCAGTCGCAGCAATTGGAAGTTTTCGGGGTGGTGGTTGCCGTTTGGGTTGCTCTGGCTTCGGCTCGGCTTCAGGTGGGGGAGGCTTCCTATAGCGGGCGAGCTGAACGTCTAATCTTACCACGGCTTGGTACCATTCTTGCAGCTGATCAGGTACTGCTCGATAGATGCATGCCTGAGAGAGGTGATCATCCAACCCTTCCCTGAAGTGATGGACTATGGACTGTTCACGCCACCTCTCTATCTGTCTGGCTAACTTGCGAAACTCTTGTACGTACTCCAGGGCAGGCCTGCCAGCTTTATTTTATGGATTTGTTCTTCTGCTTTGAGGGCAATGGATGGGTCCTCAAATCTTTCTCTCAGTCCTAGGAGGAAGAGGTGGGGGTCCTCCAATTCGGGGGCTTGCTCATTATATAAGTTGTTCAGCTCCTTCTGCACCGGCGTGCTGGCTGTCGCTTCCCCCCCCCCCCCAGGGTAGCAGCTGCTGCCAGGCTACTGGCTTCAGGCAATTTCTCCCTCTCCATGACGAAATCTTCCCCGAATCTTTGCCAGCTTATCCCTTAATGCTAGGGACAGCGACTGGGGCTCAGGACCCCTAGATAGTTAGGAAAGTTGGAGATTTTGGCTTAATGTCATGGTTCCGACAGATGAAACTCTTCAAAGAACTTCGAGGCATTGTTTACCTTAAAGAATCTTTATTGGAGTAGCACAGCTTCGGCACTAACATAGTTGAAGCCAAAATCTGGATTCCCCTCCCCTTAGCACACAGTATCAAACACAATTCCCTCCTCTAATTAACAGTCATAAATCACATTCTCCAATTAGTTTGAAATGCAGGCTTTCCCTTCTGTTCTCCAACCCATTCCTTATCATCTATTTCAAAAGCCCTGAATTCACACACTATTACAATATTGTTATGTCTAACTAACTTCCATCACATTCCTCCACCTCCCCCAGTATCATCTAATTCTAAGAGTAAAGCATAAGAAAGAAAAAGGCTGCATCTCCATATGTTGTCAAAGCAAGAACATCCAATGTTAGCAGCGTTGACAGCAGGCCTTTAGAGTCCTTTATTGTCCTCAAGAAGTGTTCAACAAACAGCCCTCCAATGACCAGTAAGGCTCCACCCCATGCTACTCTGAAGGCAGCCACCCTCAGTCCCCCAAACAACACCACTTGGTGCATAGCCCAAAGCTCTTAGAGGAATACGTTCACCACGGGCATGAGAGAGTCCGATGGGGCTAAGAGAAAGAGGCACGGGTGAAAACCGTAACTGATGAAGAACGGGGTCACTTGGGTGTAGGTGTGTAGCGAGTTGTATGCAAACTTAGCCACCGCTAGCATTTCCGCCCAGTTGTCCTGCTGTTGATTCATGAAGCACTGGAGATATAGCTCAAGGATGTCATCCATCCATTCAGTACCCCCATCGGTCTCCAGATGATGGACTGAGGAGAGACACACCTGGATCTTGAGTTCTTTCAGCAGAGCCTGCCAGAACTGCGCCATGAATTGTGCTCCTTGATCTGACACGACCCGGTCCGGCAGACCGTGCAGCCAGAACACATGGCGAATGAATAACTGGGCCATGGACCGAGCTGTGGGTAGTCCCAAACATGGGATAAAATGGGCCATTTTAGTGAGCATATCCACCATGACCAACACAGTGGTGGCTCCCTTAGATGGTGGCAGCTCAATGGTAAAATCCATAGAGACGGCCCCCCATGGTCTCTGCAGTGTGGGCAAAGGCTGCAGCAGTCCAGGGGGAGCACCGGTGGTGTTTTTGGCCTGCCTACATTGCACACATGAGGCCACGTACCCAGTGATGTCATGCTGAAGACGCGGCCACAAAAAAGTCTGGGAAACCAGATGGATGGTCTTGAACACCCAAAGTTTCCCGCTGCCGGGCTGTCATGGCACTACCGCAAGATGAGACCCTGGAGGGGCCCCGCTGGTACATAGAGGCAGTCCCGGAAATGAAGCAAGTTTTCCGTGTAGGACCAGGTGGTCACCTCATTCCCCGAACCTCGGGCCAAGTAACAACAGCATGTTGCCACAAACGGATCCTGCTGATGTACATCCCGGATCTGCGCTCTCAAATTCACCGGTTCCTCGGTGGCAGCGAGACGCTCCAACGGAATGACCGTGCAAGGCACTAACTTGTCCGTTTCGGGTATACTTGGGTTTGCGGGACAACGCATCTGCACACTGGTTGCGCCTGCTTGACACATGTCACCCGAAAGACAAAGTGCGCAAAGAACAACAACCATCACACCTGTCACTGGCTCACGAGTCCAGGCTGTCCACAGATGCTCCAGATTGCGATGATCGGTCCGAACCTCAATTTGATGCCGGGCACCCTCCAAATGGTGCCACCAGGTCTCGAAGGCCACCTTCATGGCCAGCAGTTCCTTGCCCCTTTTGTATAGTTCCTTTCTGCTGAGGACAACTTCCTGGAGTAGTAGGTGCAAGGGAACAGGGTACCCGAAGGAGCGTAGGCTTGCAGGAGAACGGCCCCAACAGCCACGTCCGATGCATCCATCTCCACCACCAAAGTCCTCACCAGATCATGATGCTTCAGGATGGGCTCCGAGGCGAAGGCGGCTTTTATGGCATCGAGGGGGTCCTGCTCTGCTATGCCCCAGTGGAACTTCATGCCCTTCCATAACAGGTTGGATAGGGGTGCAGTCAAGGCGGCAAACCGGGGAATGAAAGTGCGGTAGTAGTTTGTGAAGCCCAAGAGCTATTGCACGTCCTTCACCCAGCGTGGGGGCTGCCAGACCCGCAGCACCTCCAATTTCTCAGGATCCATCTCCATGCCCTCAGGGGAGATGTGATGGCCCAGGAAGTTGATGGTCGTCTGTGTGAATTGGCATTTTTCATGCTTCACGAAGAGTTGATGCTCTCGCAGGCGCTGCAACACCAAATGGACGTGCTTCCAGTGCTCTCTCGGGGAGGGAGAGTAGATCAAGATGTCATCAAGGTAGATGACCATGAAACGGTCCAACAGATCCCGGAACGCATCATGCATGAAATGCATGGAGACCCCGGGAGTGTTGGTCAGGCCAAAGGTCATTACTGTGTACTCGAAGTGGCCATAGCATGTCCCGAAGGCCGTCTTCCACTCATCCCCCACTCTGATTCGGACCAAATTGTAGCCTCCCCGCAGGTCCAGTTTGGTAAATATCTGGGGCCTGGTGCAGCCTCTCTATAAGCTCGGGGATCAACGGTAGAGGGTACCGATTGCGAAAGGTGATAGCTTTCAGTTTGCAATAGTCACAACAGTCTTAACTCCCCAGATTTTTTCCTTTACGAAAAGCACGGGAGCAGCCAAAGGAGACGTTGAGGGCCAGATGAACCCTTCTGCAGGTTTTTGTCTAAGAACTCCCACAGAGCTGCCAACTCAGGTTTGGAAAGGGAGTAAATCTGGCCCACAGGCAATTTCGCATCCGGGACCAGGTCTATTGGGCAATCATAGGGGTGGTGAGGTGGCAACCTGTCTTCATCCTTCTCCCCAAACACATTGGCGTAGTCTGCGATCTCGGAGGGTAAATCCAACGGTCGTCTCTCCGTGTGATGACTCCCCCGGACGATTCGAGTTACCTCTCTAGATGTCAGCTCGGGGGAGGATGAACTGGTTCTTGGCACGTCAGGAGCTGAGTTAATTGATGGCTCCGAGCAGCCGTCTGGGATTTGGCTGATACTCCAGCTGGGGAAAGCATGCAGTTGCAGACGGTCAGTGAGGAGGAGGAGGAACTGCCTTCTGCACCTGATCCAAGAACACGTAGGGCAGAGAAAAGGCAGGAGCAGAGGTCAGCCAGACTACTTAAGAGGTGAAAGCCTTGCCCTTCTTCATGGGCTGCATCAGAAGCTGGCTATTTAGCACAGCAGACAGAGGGAGGCGTTACTGGAAACAACATGTTTGTTTTCTAGCTGTGTGTTTTCTGGTCATTGTGATTCCTGCCTCACTTTGGATTGACACCATGCCTTCACTTGAATCGTACCTTGGAAACTCTGTACTTTTCTTGACTCGTGAGCTCTCTTGTGTTGTAGATTTAAGTTTGCCTGGTGGATTTATTTTGTTTGAGAAACTTTCAAGTGCTTTGTGGACTCTTTGGCCATTGCTTTGTGGACTAACATTGGTCTGCTCATGGCTGGACTTAATTGGGACAGTTCTGGGTGTTTTGGTGAAGGGAATTGCAGGGGAATATTAATAAACTCAGTAAACCACAGTTACATTTATGTGTGAGTGAGCTGGGCAGCACAGTTTGTTCCCAGCCACTCATCCCACCCCCCCAACAAGCCTACCCTTCAAAAGGATGGAGCAGTTGCTAGCAGATAATGCACAGCTGGCCCAGCAAGTGGCCCTGCTCTCCTCGCAGCTGGCCCAGATGCAAGTGGTGGCCCCGGCATGTCCCCATCAGAAATGCCCAATGTCCGTGCCAGACAAATGTGATAGGACTTTGGAGCAGTTCCCTGTGTTTTGGGGGCAGTGTCAGCTCTTTATGAGCTTCAGGCCAGATGATTTCCAGATGGACTGAGAGAAGGTAGGATTCATTATCAGCCTCCTGACTAGTTTGGTGGCCTGGTGGGCAACCCCGCTGGTCACCCAGCCCAGTCCTCTTTTGGATGACTATGCAGGGTTTTGTATCCAGTTGAGAGCTATGTTTGAGGACCCCATGAAGGCCCAGACGGCGAACCGGTGCTTGCGAGAGCTAAAGCAGGGGCGACAGCCGGTTGTAGACTATATCAGCGACTTCCGGCTGATAAGTTAGGACCTGAGGTGGAATGAAGAGGCCCTCAACTATCAGTTCCAGGAGGGTCTGTCATCAGAGCTTCTGGATGAGCTG
Source organism: Azemiops feae (assembly GCA_023970755.1). Classification (NCBI taxonomy): domain Eukaryota; kingdom Metazoa; phylum Chordata; class Lepidosauria; order Squamata; family Viperidae; genus Azemiops; species Azemiops feae. The sequence goes on along the minus strand of JALGBA010003210.1, from coordinate 47,406 downwards.
GCCCGGACGGACTGCCCCAGCACCTTACAGGCCCTCATGCGCCTCTGTCTGCATATAGACAGCGCGGCTTCAGCAATGGAGGGCACAGAGATGGAGGGCGGAATCACCCCCGCCGGCGAAGCCCCACGAGGAGCCGCTTCCCTCTGAGGAACCTATGCAAGTGTGTGTGTGTGTGGGGGGGCATGGATCACCACTGCCGAGGGATCACCGTTGCTGGGAGAGATTATGCCTCTACTGTGGGAGGCCTGAGCATCTGGCTCCCACGTGCCTGACTAAGAAAAGTCGGGTGCTGTCGGGAAACTCGAGGGGCCCAACCTAGGAGGCTCGCAAGGTAGGGTGACCATGTTGGCAGGCCCAACGCAGCTACGAGTCACGCCAATGCGGCATTTGGCGGTGGCACTGATTTTGACACAACCCAATGGGGCGAAGGTGCCAACATAAGCTATGGTGAATTTGGAGGCCACCACGAAATTTATGGTTCTAGAGATTGCCGTGAAATGGGAGATCCCGCACGAGGTTGCTCCTGCCATTCTGGTGGAAACCATAGATGGCCGACCTCTCTGGTCAGGACTCATGACAGCAGCCACTGTCCCATTTCAGATGCACATGGACGATCACATGCAGCAACTTGAGTTCTACTTGGCAGTCGCTAATTTCCCTATCATGCTGGGGTTGGAGTGCTTCCAGGCGCACAACCCGAGGATCATGTGGTCAGAGGAGGTGATTCATTTGGACAGCCAGAAGTGTCATACCCATTGGCTGCAGGTGTGCGTGGCTGAAGGAGTCCCCACGACAACCTTAGACCTTCCGTCGGCAATTGTAGACTATGCTGACGTGTTCAGTGAGAGAGAGGCGGAGCAACTCCCACCGCACTGCTCGTACGACTGCCCCATCAATCTGGTTCTGAATGCCAAGCTTCTGGTGGGTCGGATTTATTTCTTGTCTGAGCCTGAACTCGAGGCCTTCAATTTTTTTCTTTAGGAATTGGTCTTTCCATTTTGTTGTCAAGCCCCACATAGCTAGCAAACCAAGGAACCAAAGCCACATAGATTTCAGGAAGGTATATTTAATCCTAGTCTGAGGTAAAACCAGCATTTTGAAAACTTTTAAGGACAAATTCCTGCCAGACTTATAGTAAATTAACTATGGTGGAGTCTCTATGAAACAAAGCTCGATCTTCCTGATCTATGTTCTTCTAATTCACTTGTTGGGGCTACACAGCAAGGACATCTTTGGGATTCCAGGATGATGTTCTGAACACCACCACCACTCCCAGTGTCCCATAACTAGGAGTTTTGTAAAACTCATAGTTCTGGACAAGTCAGTGTTGTCCTCATTTTCACTGGTTTTCTGTTTTTTTGTTCCTTTCAGTCAATTTTGACTCCTGGACAAGACGCTGCAGCTTTCTTGGCAAGATTTTCTAGAAGTGGCTTGCCTTCTTCCTAGGGCTGAGTGTGTGTGACTGGCCCAAGGTCACCCAACTGGCTTTGTGCTTTACACAGGACTAGAACTCTCAAGTCTCCCAGTTTCTAGCCTGGTGCCTTGTCAACTCTACAAATGAGCATGGCTGCAGTCATTTTTTCTACTAATTTTCGGTTGCCACATAGAACGGAGGGAGGGGGGTGGCCCAGGTGCTTCGCTAAATAATCTTTTGTCCCATGGGAACCAAGGTCATCGGCTGCTCCCGAGACTGCAGGCTGGGTGTTGCGTAAAAAGCCCACCAAGAAGATGTATTGGGGAACGTAGTTGCTTGCATAGTTTTAGGGGAGGGATTTTTTAACTTAATATTGGGGAATTGTTACGTGTGTCTCCAGACTTGGTTTCACTTTTGATGTGCCGATACTTTGTAACTAATAAACAAGTTCTTTGAGGAATTTGCAAGCCTCAGAGTTCTACTTTATTCTTCTCTGTCGAAACCATGACATTAAACCAAGTCTCATAAAACTTCATTTTCAGGGGTGCTGGGCCCTGACCCCCTCACTTTTGGGAGAGCGGTAAAGACTCGAGATGGAGGAGAAAGTTGAAACCGCTGCTAGCCGCAATGGGACTCAGGCTGTCGGAGCGCAGGCTGGCACTCCAGCTAATGAGGAGGCGTCACTGGCAGGGGCTCAGCCGAAAACCAGGTTGATGCAACCTGGGAAGCTGGTACCGCAGGAAGGAGCTACAGCCCTAGCGGACCTCTACCAAGCCAAGGCTGCCACTCAGTGCAGGAGCACTCCTGTAACCGCTGGAGAGGAGCTCTTATTGCTGCCGTCCCAGGGTTCTTCGTCTGCGGACGACAAGAAAGGAAAGGGGTCGATGGGATGGGATGACTCCGGAGAGTGGAGATTTCAATCCGCAGTCCACAGCCCCTCGCTCGAACAGCTGAAGGAGAAGTTCGGCAGGCTGGAGGTAAAGGATACAATTCCTGTTGCCCAAGAGGTGGATGCCATGGGGGAAAATGCCAAGAGCTACCCATCTCTTTCCCTCCCCTCGCCGGAGTTCCAGCCCAACCGCCGGAGCTCGTGCTGCTTCGCCCATCCCCCAACCAGCTGTGATACCAAGCCCTGTATCCCAGCCAAGTCCGTTGCCGCGGCCTCAGGATGCCAGTCCTGGAGCCCAGCCAAGAGAAGTCCGGAGAGTGGTTCGGCCATGTCCCCAGGACCTGCAAGCCACCCAAGCCCAGCAGCAGGTGCAGGTGGCTCTGCCGAAGTTCGAGCCGCCTCCCATCAAGCCCACTTTTGATGGGGATCCCGAGAAGCTGACCTTCTTCTTAAACCAGGTATGGGCTCATTTAGATCGCTACACTTATGCCTACCTGGATGGGGCTATGATGGTGAATGCTGTGGCGGCAAATTTAGAGGGGGAAGCGGCTGACTGGGTGACCAACCTCCATGATGAAGGGGCTCCTGAATTGTATGACATTAATCTATTCATGGAGCAACTGAGGGGTCACTTTGAAGATGAATTCTGAGCCCTGCTGGCCGAGAAGGAGATCCACCGCCTGAAGCAAAGAGGTCGCCTGGCTAAGGAGTACGTTCGAGAGTTCAGGAGAGTTGCTAGCCGACTCGGGCAGTGGCCAGAACGCTCACTGATCAACTACTTCAAACAGGGGCTAGATCGCGACTTGCTTCAAGCCTGCATCATTTCAGGGTTTCCTAACCTGTTGCGTGAGTGGTACCGCATGGCGGTGGTGCTGGACATCGAGCTGGACCACCCCCGAAAGTCAAGCATCACCGAACCCAAGCAGCCTCTATGGCCGACGTCCCGAAGCCTCTGCAGCCGTGCTGTGGAGTGGCTAGCTCCTCACCCTCAACCCAGGAGCGCGCCAGTCGCTGCCGCGAAAACGTGAAGAGCTCCCAGAGGGGGAAGACGAAAAACTAATTGGGCACGTCAAGGCCCGGGTGTCGAAGCCTCCCCTCCCGCCGAGCTCAAAGCCAAACCCCAATCCGAGCCACAGCAGATGCCGGCACCGTACGACAGTGACGAGGAAAGCGAGGAGGACCCCATGGTGAGTCAGCCCATTCTCTCTTTTGCCATTCCTGCCAGGTTGGTAGTGCCCATAATAGGGGCTCACATGAATTTGAACGTCCTAATAGACTCGGGGTGCACTCGGTGCTTAATTAACTTACCCACTGTACTCAAACTGGGCATCTGGGCCAAGCTATTGCCCTTACCCATGAGATTTGAGCAAGCCGGCGGGTCCCTCATTGGAGGTGCCCCTGCCACGCACCTAACTGCGTTTGGAAATGGGTCGGCATTGGGAAATCATCCATTTTGTGGTGGTTCCGAAGATGACCGAAGCAGTAATTTTGGGGCTAGCGTGGCTCGATAAATGGCATCCTAACATCTGGTGCGAGGAGGGAATGCGGAAATTAAGACTGGGGACAGGACCCCTCCCACCTGCCACTGACAATAAAACAAAGACACTGGCCATCAGCGAGATTCAAGGGGAGCCCCGCAAAATCCTAAAGACTGTAGCCAAGAAACTGCCAGGAATTCAATTGGTCCCCACAGAATACCGTGATTTGGCAGAAGCATTTAGTGAGAAGGAATGTGACATCCTCCCCCCCACACCGGGCTATGGACTGTGCTATTGAAATTCTGCCCAGTGCCAAGCTCCCTAAACCAAAGATGTACTCTATGACACCCAGAGAGATGAAAGAACTGAGAGAGTACATCAATAAAAACTTAGCTCGGGGTTTCATTCAGCCAGCCAAATCACCCGTGGCTGCTCCCATGCTTTTCAAGGAAAAGAAAGATGGGTCTCTTAGATTATATGTGGATTTTAAATCTGTTAACGTGGTCAGCATGGAAAATACGTACCCCCTCCCTCTGATGAAAGACACGTTCGCCCACCTGGCTAAAGGAAAAAACTTTACCTAGCTGGATTTAAGAGAGGCTTATTATCAGATCCGGATTAGGGAGGGGGATGAGTGGAAAACAGCCTTTAATTGCCCTTTGGGGAGCTTCCAATTTAAGGTGATGCCTTTTGGACTGCAGCCCCCCCCCCCCGCTCTGTTTATGCAATTGATAAATCAAGTGCTCCATGACCATTTATACGCAATGGTGGAACAGTACCTCAGATGTTATGTAAATTACCAGCAGACTAATTGGGCTGATCTCCTGCCTTTCGCAGAGGTAGCCTACAACAATACTGTGCACAGTAGCACTGGACTCACCCCATTCAAAATAGTAACGGGTCGAGATTTTGTGCCCATGCCTGAGTTTCCACAAGAGCCTCCTACTTCCCAGACTTTGGACCAATGGGTGACATCTTTCCAGGGGGGTTGGGTGAATGTGAAGAATGCATTGTCCAAGGCTACCAAGGTTTACAAGGAGCAAGCAGATAAACGACGCTCCCCTCAGAAACCTTTTTATGTTGGACAATTAGTTTATCTTTCAACGAAATATTTAAGGTTAAAGCTACCCAGTAGAAAATTGGGTCCAAAATTCCTTGGTCCTTTTCCCATCTCTAAGATCATAAACCCTGTCACAGTGGAATTGAAACTTACATGGTTGTTGGGAAAAGTTCACCCTGTGTTTCATTGCAATCTATTAAAATCTGTATCAGAATCCTCTTTAAGACCTGTCCCAAAGGAGCTGCCAGGTCCAGTAGTTGTAGAGGGGGAGTCGCATTATGAAATCAAACAAATTCTTGATTCTAGATTGTACAAGGGAAAGTTACAATACCTTGTTCAGTGGAAAGGCTACCCCCTTTCAGAAGCTACATGGGTGAAATGTACAAATATGAAAGCGGATAGATTAATAAAAAAGTTTTATGATAAATACCCTTTTTGTTTCCCCCACAGGAGACTCTTTCTTTCTGAGAGGGGCAGACTGTCAATTGTACAAATGAGCATGGCTGTAGCCATTTTCCCTATTCATTTTCGGTTGCCATATAGAACAGAGGGAGGAGAGTTGCCCAGGTGCTTCGCTAGTCTAAATAATCTTTTGTCCCGTGGGAACCAAGGTCATCGGTTGCTCCCGAGACTGCAGGGTGGGTGTTGCGTAAAAAGCCCACTGAGAAGATGTATTGGGGAATGTAGTTGCTTGCATAGTTTTAGGGGAGGGATTTTTTAACTTTGTATTGGGGAATTGTTACGTCTGTCTCCAGACTTGGTTTCACTTTTGACGTGCCAATACTTTGTAACTAATAAACATGTTCTTTGAGGAATTTGCAAGCCTCGGATTTCTGCTTTATTTGTCTTTGTCGGAACCATGACACTACACCAAACTGGCTCTTTCACCAATTGGGTGATTAGAAAACATATTTCTTGCTCTTGAAAAGGCTGTCCCTGTGCTTATAGGATTAACTTCAGGTTCAGACTTCAGTCACTTATACCAGGGTTCCCCAACCCCTGGTCCGTGGACCAGTACCGGGCCACGGCATGCCAGCAACCAGTCCGCACAAACAAGCAAAGACCCATCCGTGGGATGCAGGCAGCACACAAAACCACGCACTCTCCGGTCCATGGAAAAACCTTTTTCCATGGAACTGGTCCCTGGTGCCCAAAAGGTTGGGGACCTCTGACTTATACCATCTTCATCCTACCCCATTGGCTGTCTAGATTGCTTATGGTCCATCAGTGCAATAGTATTCCAATGCTTTTATTCTGTAAAGTTTAGAAGCCGTGTTGCCCAACCTCTGATATTGGAGAAAGGCAACAAAAACAATAACGATTGAATAACTTTCCTTATTAAAAAGGAAGGCTGGGTTCACACAATATAGTTAACTGGGACAGTTAAGGGTCTAGTGTGCTGTGGGATCACACTAATTGTTAATAACTGGGGCAAGAGAAGGACAAGTTTTAACTTATATTCTATTCTATGTTCATTAACTACCCAAATCGGCTGGCACAATACATTAAGCTGTCAAAAAATTAGGCTAACACTAATAAATATTATAATACTATAATAACAATAAAGAAGGATTTTCATACCCTGAGCAGAGAGACACTCACACGTGGCTTGCACCAGGCCTCCCCCACCCCTGGGGCATCCTGTGATCCTTACCTTACCACGCTGCCTCTCCACTCAGGGGATGAAAACCCTGCTTGGATTTTGGCTCCCTCTCATCTCTGGGAGCTAGCTGAAAGAGCTCCCTGCTGAAGGATTTCAGTTCCGTGCCTGCTTGGATTGCCAAAATCCAAGCAGGCAGAGAGCTGAAATCCTTTGGCAGGCAGCTCTTTCACCCAACCCCCAGAGATGAGAGGGAGTCCTTTGGGCAGGTGGCAGCAGCTTGCAAGCTCCCCTGCTGGCTTCCCTATTTACTTTCTGGGGAAGCTGGCAGAGAAGATTGCAAATTGTGATCATATGATTGCAGGGCACTTGGCAACCAGTCATAAATGCGAACAGGTTGCCAAGCATCCAGATCATGATCATGTGACCACAGAGGGTGTTGCAACTTTTGCAATGGTTGGAAGTGCTTTACAGGCCATAAAGCACCCTTTCCAAGGCCATTATTAATATGAAGTGCTGTTAAGCAAACAGTCATAAGTTGAGGACTAACTGTAAGGGAGAAAAGCCAAAAGAAAAAATGCTCTTTAAACTGCCTTTGATTCATGTTTGCTGTGTCTGTGTTGCCCTCAGTCCCAACAGGAGGAATCTCTGAGGAAATGTATGCTGAGGAGTCTCAGAGGGAAGCAAACCCACTGGTAAGCTTTTGTGTATAACTGGAGAGCCACAATCAATGCTTGCATGTTTAAATGTATGCCTGGGCATATATGTGTATAGGTGAGAAATGGAAGGAGAGAGGATATCCACTTTTGACTGATGTTTCCTTTTCTGATAATCTTTGATATGAATTTCCCCAACACTTAAACACTAAAAGGCTATCCCACCCTGACATTGAACACTCTACTCCCAAACAAGAGTTTAAGCCATACAGAATAGAAACAGATGTTTATTTTGATAAACATCTTAAAACTCATTGTTTTAAGCACTAATTACTAGTTTTATTTTAATATTATGCCAAACTGCTAATTTATGTATTTATTTCCAGATTCTATTAAACTTTGAAGTTTTTATATGATTTTGATTATCAAATGCAGCCTACTTTTAAAATATGCAGCTGCTTTTTAAAACTTAAAAATAAATGCTTTATTGAAAAAAGAATGCAAATATATGACATGAAAGATAGGAACATAATCATTATATGCTCTTTCCTAATTCTACCTATATGTTGCAAACTTACTGCATCTTCCCAGTTTCTCAACATGCACTTTCATCTGTTATACACCACAGGACAGTAACATTTTATAGGTTTATTCAAAACACCAAGATTTTTATTTTAAAACTTTCTCCAACAGCAGCTTTACCTTTTCTTTGTTGCTGGCTTCTCTTGCTACTGTTGAACCCTGGAGGGGAAAATAAAGAATAGAAAGTGATTGCTTATTTAAGCCAAAAGTTGTTTTTTTTTTTTTTTTTTTTTTAAACCTGACTACACATTTATAAATTAAGGGCAAAGCCAGTGCAACTTTCTTTGTGCTTATTCCCTCTCCTTTCATTTTCCAAACATTTAAACCACAAAAATGTTGTTTCTGGGAAAATATTACACTCCCCAGAATTGAATACATTAAGTCAGCTTTACTATGTCAGCTTTAGCTTATCCTTCATAGAAAAAGAAAATCTATGACCTCTGAGATCCTTTCCAACTCTATAATTCTGATTTAGAAATGAAATATCAAAGATCAACAGTCAGGAAATGACTATCTCATTCTCACTTTGTTGATGTGATCCTCTCTAATGCAGTCTGGACTCTCCATGGCTGAAGGCAGAATTCTTACATAGACAGACCAGCAGGGTTCAAAGAACATGCTAAATCTAATCCAGAATAATAAAACACAACTGCTATGTATATAACATGCCAAAATAAATGGATATGTTATGGCTTTATGGGATAGCCTGGTTCATACAGCTTTCAAAAACAACACCTGTATTCTCACATCTCAGCGAACCATACACTAATTGCCTTAGAACTACCAGTGTTTGATCTAGAAAATCAAGTGCATCTATGCACTACTGTATGAAATTCTGCAGGAATTTATGCAAAAATATTTCACTTCTGACTGCCAGCTGCTCTTTGCATTACATGCAAACAGAGGTTTGCAAACAGTCATGAGATTCCCCGACACCAAAACAGTCCCAAATGTTTAGTCTAAAAATTTCTGAGGAAGTCACAGTTATTCCAAACAAAATATTTAATTCTCCCTCCAATGTCTTTTAGCAATCCCAATTTGGGGTGGGGGGTGGGGAATACCAAATTTGGTTTTTATACTAGCAAGTTACAGGTATTAAAGAACACTGTGATACAATTAGTGAACACCACCAGTTCTAATTTCATACAGCAAATCTGGAAACAATCTTTCTCATTTTAACTCTGCGGTGATAGCTTTCCTCCTCCAGTGTGAAACTCCTACAGAATGCAAAATCAACACCAGGCCTAAACTGTACCCGTGTTTTAGAGCAGCCATGGTGTACTGGACTCAACCTTCAGAGAAAACCAACATACTTATAAAAGGAAACTGAACCATATGAATATAGTAAACATGTGAATTACACAGAAATGATAGTATTTTTCAAACACTACCCTACTTTCTTCACAACTCCAAGACTCTAGTGTCTGCTTATGATTCTAAACCTACAAGCAAGCACTTTTTGAGGACAGAATGAGACATTGGCAAACTTAGAGATTCTCACCTTGAGATCATATTTCCGATGCACTGTTAACCGGTGACTAAATACATTCCTGGTGACTACCATGTAGGTTTCCACACCATCTACAGTAAGCCTGTACATGCCAAGAAACTGGGGTAAAAGAGTATTCCCATGACATTCCACAATGAACTAAAGGGAATGAGGAAAAGGAGAGAATATACAATCAATCAGTGTCAGTCTAAAAGCTGCCAGCACAGTTTAAATGGAAGGGTGTTTTTGGGGTTGCCATAGAAGGAAACTTTAGAAGGGCACTTGAGATACTTTTTAAAGTATCAACATCTCAGAATAGAACCTGGTATCCTAAATTATTTCTAATAAATGAAACCAAAAGGACAAAAACTTTTTATCTGTAGGATGGTGGAGAAACATGATATCAGTAAAACAACTGTTTTGCTACAAAGGTTAGTCTTAGCAATAAGGAACACAGTCCTGAGCCTCATATTACCAGAATAAAATGTGATTATGACAAGAAAGTAATTATTCTAACCACATTTTCCCAAGCTCAGATCTCTTCAGTTACATTGGAGAGACCTATTTTCTACAATCAGGTGGCCTTATGATTACTAGCCTAAAAGCTTCCATTGTCCAGAATAGACCAATCTCATTCTATTCAACTCAACTATGATCCTGAGACTTGTTCATAAGAAACTATTGGTCTGGAGCTCTTGGATAAGGCAACCAGAACCTCCTTAATGGAGAAAATAAATGAAGAATGAGGAAAAAATATCCCCATGATGCGAAACAACACATCTGTAGTCTTGTGGAGCAAAAGGGCCCTTTCACCATTTGGAAAGTTGCTTCTTCATCACAAGATATAAGTAAATCTGGAAACAATCTTTCTCATTTTAACTCTGTGGTGATAGTTAAAAGTGAAAAAGAAATTAAGGAAAAATAACTCTGGGCTCAGCAGCATCTGATGTTTTTTTCTAAATAAAAATGATGCAGTGTAATTCACAGGTCACACAAACAATAGTTTCATAAACTGGAAGGAAAGCATCTGTCAACCTCCGCCTGAAATCCCCACCAAGAAACACACCGGAGTCAAAGTGTCCTCTAATGTTGTTTTTAATGGGTTGACTGCCACACCGGGGCAAGTATTGATCCACCTGCCCCATCATCTCGGCAGCCCTCAGCTTCCATCAGTCCACTCCTCCTTCCCACTCAGGTTGAGGGCGATGCGACTGGAATTCAGCTTCCACGGCTCTCCACACCTCCTCCCTCCATTTCAGGCTGGTTGAATGCAGTCGCTCCGTCTATTCCAAGGTCAACTCCTTCCGTTCAACCCGTTCCTTGGGTCGAGTTGCAGGAGGAGGGGTCACGGCACCCCATCGCTTGAGCAGGGGTCCCCCCCGGCGAAATAGCCACAGACGGGGTCCCCCCAGCTGATCCTGACTTCCCTGGGGTTCCGCTGGCTGATCCCGAATGTGATCCAGACATCTTCTCCTGACTATCGGAGAGGGGCAGGGGCTCAGGACCCCTTTGTACGTTGTTAGTTTAAGAGAGCCAGCTTAGTGTCAACCTCTGCCTGAAATCCCCACCAAGAAACACACCGGAGTCAAAGTGTCCTCTAATGTTATCTTTAATGGATTGAATCATAGCGGCAAGTTAGAAAGCGAAAGCTGGCTCTAACGAAAAGGCGGGAAGCGGTTAATTAAATGAATCATTCTCTTCCTCTCTCCTCTGACCGGACAGGTCACAATGTCCAATTGAAACACAACTGTTTGTTGTGAGAAGCATTCTCTGTTCGCCAAAACAGACCTTTCACTTCTCTGCTTTCTCATGAAGATAAGCCACCTGTGGATTCCACTGTTTCTCCATCCCCCCTCCCCGCTCTGTAGGCAAGCTAAAGGCACGCAGCGGTCTTAAAGGCAGCCGGGTTCTTAGCTTGACAGCATCTCTTTTTCAGCCTCTTTTTTCTCTCTTGCTGGGAGAACAGGAACATTTCTGTAGAAGTGTCCCCTCAAAATATGAGCATCTATTACAATGACCTATGTCCACCATGGTATTCTGAAACACTTGGGCTAGTACACTTTCTTCCTACATGTAACTCACCTGGTGATATTTTTTTAGAATGTTGTGTATCTCTGCAACATCTTCACTTGACACTGCCTTGATGACAAACCGCCGGTCATAGGAGGTAAGGAAGCGAACCCCACATCGACCTTGGCTATCACTGTATACTGGAGCACTCCGTGTCACAGAATTCTATGTGGACGTAAGAGAAGAACAAAATCCATTCGGACATTTAGGTACCCCCAATGCATCTTCAAACTAGGCCTGCAATTCAGGTTAATTTTAGTTGAAGCAAGAATGAGAAGTACTTTGCACAGTGTTTCAGAAATAGTTTATGCCAACTGTGTACCACATGAACAACTTTTGTATCAGGTTTTTGTGTACTTTTTAAAATATATTTGATAAAATTATTAAACTGGACAGCTACAAGGATCACCACCTTTTTGTTTTTCAATGCATAAATGACAGTAGTACCCAAGTATATACCAGGATTATCTTCATATTAGATGATTTCAAAACCAGAATCTTTCCCCCACATAAACATGTTTACCCACATACTAGAAAAGGAAGGTTTGGTAGTCTATGCCAGGATTGAACTCTGTTTTGTCTGGGAAGAAGTAAAATGTGCTTGGTTTAGACATGGACCCAAGTATTCTGAGCACTTATGTTCCAAGATGGGGCACCATGTGGCAGCAGCTAATAGGAAGGTACTGGGAAATGGTGGTGAAGAGACGAGTAGACCAACTGGGTATGCCACACTTGTATAAAACAATTAGACTACCTGTGCCCAATTGGGTCAACTTTTCAGAGATATTTCTGTATCTAAACAGAGAAACAGAATGACCAAGAGTGGGCAAAAAAGCAGAGGGAGCAGGAGCTACTTCTGGCTTTCTGCCAGCTTCTCTAGCGTTTCCTTGTGGGAATCTGGCAGAGAGCACTGGAAATCCCCTTCCCTTCCCATCCCATCCCAGCAGGCAGGTAAGTGGCTGCTGCTGGGTGAGGGAGGGAGCAAGGGATTGAGAGACTGGCTGGGAAACTGTCACAGAATGTTGAAAATGAATATCACATGACTGCAGCAGCCACCAGTAGAACTGAAGCAGCCACAACTTTCCCAAATTTCATTCCCTCAGGTGTTATGGGTCCCGGATTTTGGACACATTCTGTAAGAGCCCATTTGAGCTACTTTGGTTCAAAACCTTTTACCCTATGATGCACCATTTCACCCAGTTAAAGGTCAGGACTATTGGAATTTTAGTACTATATAGATGACAACTAAGAGGAGGTATAGGAAAGAAAGGTGCTGGGAGGATTGGTGGGTAGGTTAGCATATAGACAATGTGGAGAAGAAGAGCAAAGAGGGGTGAGTCTCCTGGCCTCTCTCTACTCACACTGCAGGGCAGAGTTTGTTTTGGTTGAAACCCGAAACAAGATGTTCCAGATTTCAGTTTGGTTGAACTGAACCCCACTCAAAATGGTTCTGCTAAATCTCTGAGCCACAGTGTTTGCTCTGTGCATAGAACAAAACATATTCTTTACATACAGTCATGTGAAAAAGTACACCCTCTTTGAGTTCTATGGCTTTATGTACTGTAGTAAAAATCATCTGGTCCTTGGCACTTCTTAAAAGTAGGTAAATACAGCCTCAGATGAACAACAACACATGACATATTACACCATGTCATCATTTATTTTACAAAAAGAAAGCCAAAATGGAGAAGCCATGTGTGAAAAACTAAGTACACCTTATGATTCAATAGATTGTAGAACCACCTTTAGAAGCAATAACCTGAAGTAACCATTTTCTGTATAATTTTATCAGTCTCTCACATTGTTGTGGAGGAATTTCCACCCACTCTTCTTTAAAATATTGCTTCAGTTCATTGAGGTTTGTGGGCATTTGTTTATGCACAGCTCACTTGAGGCCACAGCATTTCAATCAGGTTGAAGTCTGGACTTTGATCGGGCCATTGCAACACCTTGATTCTTTTCTTTTTCAGCCATTCTGTTGTAGATTTGCTGGTGTGCTTGGGATCATTGTCCTGTTGCATGACCCAATGTCAGCCAAGCTTTAGCTGTTGGACAGATGGCCTCACATTTGACTGTAGAATACTTTGGTATATAGAGGAGTTCATGGTCGACTCAATGACTGCAAGGTGCCTGGGCCCTGTGCCTGCAAAACAAGCCCAAATCATCGCCCCTCCACCACGCTTGATGGTTGGTATGAGATGTTTGTGCTGATATGCTGTGTTTGGTTTTCACCAAACATGGCACTGTGCATTATGGCCAAACATCTCCACTTTGGTCTTGTCTGTCCAAAGGACAGTGTTGCAGAAGTCTTGTGATTTGTTCAGATGCAACTTTGTAAACCAAAGCCATGCTGTCATGTTCTTTTTAGAGATAAGAGGCTTTCTCCTGGCTACCTTTCCAAACAAACCATACTTGTTCAGTCTTTTCCTAATTGCACTGTCATGAACTTCAACATTTAACGTGCTGAGGCCTGTAGAGTCTGAGATGCAATTCTTGGATTTTTTGTAATTTCTCTGAGCATTGCACGGTCTGACCTTGGGACATCCACTCCTGGGAAGATTGGCAACTGTCTTGAATGTTTTCCACTTGTGAATAATCCTCCTCACTGTAGAATGATGGACTTTAAATTGTTTGGAATTGGCCTTATAACCCTTCCCAGATTGATGGGCAGCAACAATTGTTTCTCTAAGATCATTGCTGATGCCTCTACCCTTTGGCATTGTGTTAACACACACCTCAATGCTGGAGACCAACAAACTCCTAAAACTTCAACTTTTATAGAGGTAGTCACACTTGCTGATGATCAATTGATCAAGGGCACTTGATTAGCAACACCTGGCTGCTACTTAGCCTCTTCATACCTATGGAAGCAGTAAGGGTATACTTAGTTTTTCATACATGGCTTCTCCATTTTGGCTTTCTAATGTATTTTGTAAAATAAATGATGACATGGTGAAATATGTCATGTGTTGTTGTTCATCTGAGGTAGTATTTACCTACTTTTAAGAACTGCTAAGGACCAGATGATTTTTTTATGTCCTGATACGTAAAACCATAGAACTCAGAGGATGTAATTTATTTTTCACGACTGTACGAGGGCAATTCAGAAATAAACCTCCGTTTGGTTAATGACAGACACTCGCAGATACAGAACTTTTATTATACACTTTAGAAAACTACAACATTACATTACTTTTCGACATAATTGCCATTCAAATTGAGGCACTTGTCATAACGTCTTACAAGGTTTGAAATTCCTTAGTAGTAGTCACTTGGCGCCAAATTTGGGCTATGGGGGGGTGATCAAAAACATCCCAACGGAACTGCTTCAAAAGTTCGTGCGTCCAGCGGTGTGCGGGCAAGCATTATCGTGAACCAACACCACACAGGGAGTCAGCATGCCCCGACGCTTGTTATGGATGGCTCGTCTGAGTTTTTGTAACGTTTCACAGTAGACTTCTGAATTGATGGTCGAACCACGCTCCATGAACTTCACTAGCAGTACTCCTTTGGCATCTTCACATTTGGCGGGATTTTCTATGGCACCACTTCCAGTGTGGTGTTGGTTCATGATAATGCTCGCCCGCACACTGCTAGACACACCCAAGAACTTTTGAAGCAGTTCCATTGGGATGTTTCTGATCACCCCCCCTATAGTCCAGATTTGGCGCCGAGCAACTACTACTAAGGAATTTCAAACCTTGTAAGATGTTATGACAAGTGCCTCAATTTGAATGGCGATTATGTCAAAAAGTAATGTAATGTTGTAGCTTTCTAATGTGTATAATAAAAGTTCTGTATCTGCGAGTGTCTGTCATTGATAACCAAACAGAGGTTTATTTCCGAATTGCCCTCGTACATATAATCTTTATTATAGATTTGTGCTGTCTCCCTCTTCTTTTATATTTCTCCCCCACATCTTTGTATCTTTCTTTACTCATCCACTCATTTTTATCATCCCTTCCCCAAACCTACCTCTTTTTCCCCTATCACAACCTGAAGAACATTACTTCCCATCTTTTCAGCCTAGTACATTTCAAATAATTGCTGTGAGGAGAAAGCATGTATAAAATCTTGAGCTCTTTGGAGGAAAATATAAATGCAATCAATACAATAAATAATTCAACTTGTCTCTTTGATACCTGCTCTTCATACTGGTCCCATTCTTGCACAAGGTCAATTCCCAATTCCCACAAAGCCAGAAATACTTTTTGTCATATCTCAATTATTTTGACATATCTCAATGAAAAGCTGTCAGCTTGCTCCCTACCTGATAGTCTTGATCATCAATCCCAAACCTTTCCCGGAGATTTCGGAATACCAGTGGACAGTAGTCCTTAAATTTGAAGTGGCTTGGGAGGTTCTCTCTGAAAGCAACCACAAAGAATTGGTGTTTCAGTGTAAATGTATATTTTAAATATACATACTAGATTGAGAATACATCTCAACACGGTACATACTGTAGTTCAACATTTTTTGTACACAATTGTTTTTGTATTTAAATTATGTGATAATGAATTCAGACTTCCCTAGCACAATGTTCTCCCAGATACACTGCAAGAGTGGTCATGTTGTCTGGGAATTTTGGAACTGTAATGCCAACATATCAGTTCAAAGACACTTGATGAAAACCAGGTTGGGTGTGTGGGTATTTACTATCTAATCAAACCAGTGGGATTGATTGCTGAGTATTTACCCTATAATGAAGTTATATTTATTAATGCTGCCGAACACTGCTAAAATGTTAGCAGTATAGGCAGAGTAAAAAGAAAGGCAAAATGATGTATCTTCTACTTTGGGAAAAATTAATTAGGTTCAATTGTAGCAAATGACTTGGTTAGTAGCATTTGGTTAGTAGAATTTCTGTCCCCATATACCAACTGAAAAAGCTGGGGAGAAAAAAAACCAAAGCAAACTTTGTAGGCAAGGAGTCTAATTTATAAGTGAACATACAGTAGAAGCAATCATTCAATCTTGGTTTCACATTATAACAGCTGCAGAACTAAAGGACTTGGTTCACTCCATGGGAAGACGTAAGGCCGTAATTCATGCTAAAGGTTACCCAACTAAGTATTAACTGACATGGTGATAATTTTTGTATATCTCATTTTTTCTACGTGTTTCACTTTTCTTCTTTATAACTGCTATTCTAATAGCAAATCCTTCATAAACGTTATTGCATTACATTCTTGATTAAATTATCTTTCCATTGATATATAATTTTATGGTACTACTCCAAAAGAAGTGGTGTTATTAGCCATCAAACCTCAAATGTACACTTTTCCCAAAAGGTTTCCACATTTTTGGCCACTACTGTAGGACTGACCCCCCACTCCAAGTTCCATGGGATCTTATTGGTTTGTTCCAAAGTAGTCTGGGAAGATTCTTGTATTATAGGTAGAATACAATAAAGTATTCAATATGTCTACATACACCAAAATGCCCAGAGAGATGCATCTGAAACAAAACTGACGCCTTTCTCCCACTGCAAAGCATTGTAACCCTATTACTTCTTTGATTTCTACTGTACTGTATCTAACCAAGCACACAGAATGTTATTTCTCCTAGAGATCTAAAGAACAGGGAGGCATACTGTATATGGAAAAAGATACTCCTTAAATATGCTGGCCCATCAAAATACAATGATACTTGAAATCCTGCCAAAAACGTGTATGAGCAGTCAACACATTTGGTACAGAAAGGATATTATCCCTTATGGCAGGGGTAGGCAACCCAAAACACTCAAAGAGCCACTTGGACCCGTTTCCCACCGAAAACAAAACACTGAGAGCCACAAAACCCTTTTGATATCTAAAATGAAGATAACACTGCATATATCCTTTTTTACCTTTATTATAGGTATGTATGTATGTATGTATGTATGTATGTATGTATGTATGTATGTATATATATGTGTGTGTATATATATATATATATATATATATATATATATATGTTTTCTGAGGTTTTCACGGGCGTTTGTATGTAGGTCTTTGGTAATTCGGGTTTTCTCCCGTGTAAAATTGAAAGTGTCTTGGCAACGTTTCGACGAAGTCCCATTCGTCATCTTCAGGCTGGTGTCTTCGGCTTCGTGCTTCTAGGAGCAATGTGTGATCGCAGCTGTTTCTTCCTTTTAACTGCCAGTGGAGGTATGAACTGATTGGATGGGAGCTTGGCTGTGTTCTGATTGGGTGGAGGTGTGTTCTGATTGGTTAGGGGCTTGGCTGTGCTCTGATTGGATGGGGGGTTGGATGTGCTCTGATTGGATGGGGGGTTGGCTGTGCTCTGATTGGATGGGGGTGTGCTCTGCTTGGGTGGGGGCCCTGTTGTGCTAGGATTAGTCTGAGTTGCAGGGGAATTTGAGATGGAGAGCTGCATTGCTGTAGTTTGGCTTCGTGTTCGTGGTCGTGCCACATCTTCAAGGTGGGTGTCAGTTTGCTTCACGTATGGAATGGAGGGTTTAAAATGGCCAATGATGCAGCTGTGGTCTGGTTTCTGGTCCGCGGTCGTGCCTCATCATCGGTGCGGGTTTGAGTCTGCTTTTTGCGTGGATGTGTGGTGGTGACATCATGTGTGGTCTTCGTGAGTGTGGGTCCAGTGTCGCTCCTTGTGCTAGGGATTTGTCTGTCAATAAGGCTGGGTTTCCAAATGGCTGGTAGGCGGGAGGTATCATCTCGTTTATTCATGCTGTGTGGGCGTTTTTCTATCTCGATGGCTTCTCTGATTATTCTGTTGTTAAAGTGTTCAGTTTTGGCAATAGTTCTGGTATTTTTAAAGTCAATTTTATGTCCTGTGGCTTTGAGGTTTTGGACCAGGGAGGAAGTTGGTTCCTCTTTTCTGACTGAGTTCTTGTGTTCTTCAATGCGTGCGCTTATTCTTCTGTTGGTTTGTCTGATGTATGTGGTGGGGCAGGCGGTGCATGGGATTTCATATACTCCTTGATTTTCTAACTCAATTTTGTCTTTGGGGTTTCTTAGGATGGTAGATATTTTTCGGTTTGTGCAGAATGCTGTCTTGATGTTGTGTTTGTGGAGGAGCTTGCTGATTTTGTCTGTGGTGCCTTTTATGTATGGGAGGAGGGCTTTGCCGTTTTCTTGTTCTATGTCTTGGATTTTAGTGGGGGTTTCTTTTTGGATTAAGTTGGTAATCTTATTTCTTTGGAATCCGTTGGATGTTAGTACATTAGTGAGAGTGTGTAGTTCGGTTTTTAGGTGTTGTTCGTCAGCTAAGCGTTTTGTTCTCGAGATGAGTGTCTTGGCTACGGAGTTGATCTGTGCTGGGTGGGGGTGTGAGAGTGCGTGCAGATAGCGGTTTGTGTGTGTTTTCTTCTGGTAGATGGTGTGTCCTAGGGAGCCATTGGATTTCTTGTAGACTAAGACATCCAGGAAGGGAAGTTGCTTGTTAGCTTCTGTTTCCATGGTGAACTGTATTTTGGGGTGTAGGCTGTTGAGGTGTGTGAGGAAGTTGTCTAGTTTTCCTTTCCCATGTGGCCAGATTATGAAGGTGTCGTCTACGTATCTGAGCCAGAGTTTGGGTTTATGATCAGATTTTTCTAGAGCTTGGGTTTCAAAGTGTTCCATGTAGAGGTTTGCAATGACAGGTGAGAGGGGTGATCCCATGGGTGCTCCTTCTATTTGTTTGTATTTTTGTCCGTTGTAGATGAAGTATGTGTTGGATAGGCAATGGTTGGTCAGATCTAGGATGTGCTTGGGGGGGTTATATTTGTTTTGGATAGCTGTCAGGGCTTCTTTGATTGGCACTTGGGTGAAGAGGGAAATGACATCAAAGCTCACGAGTAGGTCGCTGGGCTGTAAGTTTTGTTTCTTTATGATCTCTATGAATTGGAATGAGTTTTTTTACGTGTGAGGTGATGGATTCTGCATAGGGTTGTAGTTGTTTGGCGAGAAATTTGGCTAGGTTTTGTAGAGGTGAGCCTATGGAGCTGACTATGGGTCTAAGTGGAGTTCCTTCTTTGTGTATCTTGGGGAGACCATAGAGCTTAGGGCATCTGGATGATTTTTCTCTGGGAATGATTCTTTGCTGGATAGAAGGAGCACCCATGGGATCACCCCTCTCACCTGTCATTGCAAACCTCTATCCATATATATAGGTCTTTGGTAATTCGGGTTTTCTCCCGCGTAAAATTGGAAGTGTCTTGGCGACGTTTCGACGAAGTCTCATTCGTCATCTTCAGGCTGGTGTCTCTTCGGCCTCGTGCTTCTAGGAGCAGTGTGTGATCGCAGCTGTTTCTTCCTTTTAACTGCCAGTGGGGGTATGAACTGATTGGCTCCAATGGCTCCAATGGCTCCCTAGGACACACCATCTACCAGAAGAAAACACACACAAACTGCTATCTGCACGCTCTCTCACACCACCATCCAGCACAGATCAACTCCGTAGCCAAGACACTCATCTCGAGAACAAAACGCTTAGCTGACGAACAACACCTAAAAACCGAACTACACACTCTCACTAACGTACTAACATCCAATGGATTCCAAAGAAATAAGATTACCAACCTAATCCAAAAAGAAACCCCCACTAAAATCCAAGACAGAGAACAAGAAAACGGCAAAGCCCTCCTCCCATACATAAAAGGCACCATAGACAGAATCAGCAAGATCCTCCACAAACACAACATCAAGACAGCATTCTGCACAAACCGAAAAATATCCACCATCCTAAGAAACCCCAAAGACATAATTGAGTTAGAAAATCAAGGAGTATATGAAATCCCATGCACCGCCTGCCCCACCACATACATCGGACAAACCAACAGAAGAATAAGTGCATGCATTGAAGAACACAAGAACTCAGTCAGAAAAGAGGAACCAACTTCTTCCCTGGTCCAACACCTTAAAGCCACAGGACATAAAATTGACTTTAAAAATACCAGAACTATCGCCAAAACTGAACACTTTTAACAACAGAATAATCAGAGAAGCCATCGAGATAGAAAAACGCCCACACAGCATGAATAAACGAGATGATACCTCCTGCCTACCAGCCATTTGGAAACCCAGCCTTATTGACAAACGAGTCCCTAACACAAAGAATGACACTAGACCCACACTCACGAAAACCACACAGGATGTCACCACCACACATCCACGCAAAAAGCAAACCCAAACCCACACCGATGATGAGGCACGACCACAAACCAGAACCAGACCACAGCTGCATCATTAGCCATTTCAAACCCCTCCAATCCATACATGAAGCAAACTGACACCCACCTTGATGATATGGCACGACCACGAACGCGAAGCCAAACAACAGAAATGCAGCTCTCCATCTCAAATCCCGCTGCAACTCAGACTAATCCGAGCACAACAAAGCCCCCACCCAAACAGAACACACCCCCATCCAATCAGAGCACAGCCAACCCCCCATCCAATCAGAGCACAGCCAAGCCCCTCACCAATCAGAACACACCTCCACCCAATCAGAACACAGCCAAGCTCCCACCCAATCAGTTCATACCCCCACTGGCAGTTAAAAGGAAGAAACAGCTGCGATCACACACTGCTCCTAGAAGCACGAGGCTGAAGAGACACCAGCCTGAAGATGACGAATGAGACTTCGTCGAAACATCGCCAAGACACTTCCAATTTTACGCGGGAGAAAACCCGAATTACCAAAGACCTACATACAAACACCCGTGAAAACCTCAGAAAACATATATGTATATATATATGTGTGTGTGTGTGTGTCGGCAATTTTGGTGGCCGGGACTGAAACGAGATGTGGAAAACTATGTGAAGAGTTGTACCGTATGTGCTACAATGAAAAGAATACCGGGGAAAACCCCGGGATTACTGCAGCCGGTGGCAGACCCTTCCCAACCCTGGGAAGAAATAGCTATGGACTTTATCGTAGACCTACCTGAGAGTAGAGGAAATACTGTCATCTGGACTGTAATAGACCTGTTTTCGAAGCAGGCTCATTTCATCGCCAGCAAAGGACTCCCATCCACTCAACGACTGACTAAATCGTTCCTGAAACATATCTACCGACTGCACGGCGCCCCTAAGTGAATAATCTCAGACAGGGGGGTGCAGTTCACAGCAAAGTTTTGGAGGAGTTTTCTTAAATTAATTGGATCATCTCAAGGCTTGTCATCTGCTTTTCATCCGGCCACCAACGGAGCTGCAGAAGCCGCTAACAAAATGGTGGAGCAATATCTCAGATGCTACATGTCTTATCAACAGACGAACTGGACTGACCTCCTCCCTTTCGCAGAGGTGGCGTATAACAATTCTGTGCACAGCAGCACCGGCTATACACCTTTCAGAGTAGCCACAGGCAAAGAGTTCAGTCCGATTCCTGAATATCCCCAAGTGCCAACCGCTTCCCAGACACTTGACCAATGGGTGAGGGAATGGGAAGAAGTTTGGAGAAACACGAAAACTGCTTTAAAAAAGACTTTTGAAACCTATAAAAAGCAAGCTGACAAAAAGAGGGCTCCCCAAAGAACATTCCAAGTTGGGGAAAAGGTTTATTTGTCAACCAAATATTTACGCCTCAAATTACCCAGCAAGAAGTTAGGACCGAACTTCTTAGGGCCTTTTCCTATCGTAAAGGTCATCAATCCAGTCACTGTAAAACTGAAAGTCCCTAGACTTTTCGGTAAAATTCACCCTGTCTTCCACAGTAGCTTGTTAAAACCTTATCGGGGCTCCACTTTTAAGACCTCCCCTGAAAAAAGCACCTGGGCCCCTCATAGTTGCGGGGCAGACCCATTATGAAGTGAAACATATTCTTGATTCTAGAATTTTTAAAGGGAAATTGCAGTACCTAGTACAATGGAAGGGATACCCGATGTCTGAAGCCACTTGGGTGAAATCCAGTGAGGTGAAAGGTGACAGGCTCATCAAAAGGTTTCATACGAAATACCCCAACAAACTGAAGACTAGTCATTAATATATGCTTTTGTTTACATTACAGGATCTGTCCTTTTTGTAAGGGGGGCCGGATGTCAACGCTGTTAATATAGGATATTATTGCATTGACAAGATATGCAGAACTGTTTGGTATTTTTGGAGTTAAATCAGATGACATACAAAGGGAGGAGATTTATGAAGAAAAGCAGGAGACAGGGAAGGGAAGTGAATCTTTGGCCTCCAACCTAATTGGAAGACGTAAATTATGACTGTAAAGTAAGGGAGGAGTTTAGCAAGATAAGATAGACGCAAGCCAGAGAAATCCAGATTCTGGCATCCGCTTTGTAATGTGCCGAAGTACTGTTGCAAAACTCCTGGGAAGAAATGCAAAATAAAGAATCTAAAATGGAAAATAATGCCTCAGTGTTATTTGAATGCTTCTTCCTTCGGACCACAACAGTGTGTGTGTGTGTGTGTGTGTCTTGTATATATATATATATATATATATATATATATATATATATATATATATATATATATGAGGTTTTCACGGGTGTTTGTATATAGGTCTTTGGTAATTCGGGTTTTCTCCCGCGTAAAATTGGAAGTGTCTTGGCGACGTTTCGACGAGGTCCCATTCGTCATCTTCAGGCTGGCGTCTTCGGCTTTGTGCTTCTAGGAGCAATGTGTGATCGCAGCTGTTTCTTCCTTTTAGCTGCCAGTGGGGGTATGAACTGATTGGGTGGGAGCTTGGCTCATCAAGACAGCATTCTGCACAAACCGAAAAATATCCACCATCCTTGATGATATGGCACGACCACGAACGCGAAGCCAAACAACAGCAATGCAGCTCTCCATCTCAAATCCCGCTGCAGTAGGAAGAAACAGCTGCGATCACACATTGCTCCTAGAAGCACGAGGCCGAAGAGACACCAGCCTGAAGATGACGAATGAGACTTCGTCGAAACGTCGCCAAGACACTTCCAATTTTACGCGGGAGAAAACCCGAATTACCAAAGACCTACATACAAACACCCGTGAAAACCTCAGAAAACATATATATATACATACATATATATATATATATATACACACATATATATATATATATATATACACACATATATATATATATATACACATATATATATATATATATACATACATATATATATGTGTGTGTATATATATATACACATATATATAAATATATATAAATATATATATATATATATACACACATATATACATACACACACACACATATATATATATACATATATACATATACACACATATATATATACACACGTGTGTATATATGTGTGTGTGTGGTGTATATATATGTGTGTGTGTATAAAGGTAAAAAGGGGCGTTGTCTTACCTGAACGCCTTTTCTCAGCGTGATGAATGGAGAATCCACCAATGGGTTATCTTGGACCTCCTGCCCACGTAGACCAAATCAATCAAAGCTGCCACGCCCGTCTGGCTGAGGGCACGCCCCCAGTTTCGAAAAGGGCGAAGCCAATGACTGTACGACGTGTTGGCTCCCAGACCCTAAACACTGGACCTGACTGCGTCCAAGGGATGGGTGTGGATTCTCCATTCATCACGCTGAGAAAAGGCGTTCAGGTAAGACAATGCCCCTTCTCCAGCGTGAAGAATGGAGAATCCACCAATGGGACTTACCAAAGCCCTACTGTCCCAATGGGAGGGGAGCAGACTGGACCAGTGTCCCTGCTGCCGGCACCACCTGTTGCAGTACCCTGCGGCCAAAAGAGGCCTCCGCCGAGGCAAACTTATCAAGGCGATAATGGCGCACAAAAGGGGAAGGCGAGGACCATGTCGCCGCCCTGGAAATGTCCTCAATGCTGGCCTGTGTGGTCCATGCTGCTGAGGTAGCAGCACTGCGAGTGGAATGGGCCGTCAAGTGACCTGGAACCGTTAAAGAAGATGTCTGATACGCTTCGGAAATACAGGCTCTAATCCACCTGCCAATGGTAGAAGAAGATACCTTCTTACCCTTGGAGGCCGGATGGAAGGAAACAAAAAGGGCTTCAGATCTACGAAAGGACTCCGTCCGCTTGATGTAACAGCGCAACGCCCTGCGAACATCGAGAGTATGTCATTGCCTTTCCAATGTATGAGATGGATTAGGGCAAAAGTTCGGTAACACAATCTCCTGTGCTCTGTGAAAAATGGTGTTTACTTTAGGAACAAATGAGGGGTCCAAGCGCAGGACCACTCTGTCCGTGTGAAAAACACACAAGTCTTCTCTGACAGAAAGAGCTGCGAGCCTATCCGAGGTAACTGCAACCAAGAAAGCAACCTTAAGAGACAAGGACCTAAAGGTGCAGGACCTAATGGGTTCGAAAGGCGCCTGAGTAACGGCCTGTAAGACCCGGGGCAACTCCCAAGTGGGATACCTATGTACTACTGGTGGTTTACTGTTGGTGACCCCTTTGAGAAAGGATCGTACCTTGGGGTAATGGGCCAGTGGCTCTAAGGTGTCACAGGTAAACACCGTGGCCAGAGCCGAGACCTGTCGGCGAATAGTGTTGGGCGCCAAGCCCTTATCAACACCCTCCAACAGATAGTCTAATATCCGTGGAATGGTTACCTCTGAGATAGCTAAGTGATTGCTGTCACACCAACGGCAGAAATGTCTCCAAGTGGAATCATAAATGCGATTGGTCGCCGGTCTCCGGGAGGCCTGAATCATAGAAATCACTCCCAAGGAATAAGATTCTTGGGCCAAGGCCCTGCGTTCAAGTGCCAAGCGGCTAACTGCAGCCACTGAGGCTCCGGGTGTTGTATGACTCCCTGCACTAGTCGAATCCGATCTGGAGGGATCCCCCACGGAGGGACCATGGAGAGGCTCACGAGGTCGGCAAACCACGGTCGTCTCGGCCAGTGCGGGGCAATGAATATGACCTCTGCCTGTTCCTGCAATACCTTCCTGATAACTGCTGGGATCAGAGGGAGAGGTGGGAAGGCATACAGCAGCCCCCCTGGCCAAGGGCTGCGAAGAGCGTCCGTCCTCTCCGCCCCCGGAGAGGGGAACCTGGAAAAGAACCTTTGAAGTTGGGAGTTCGCCGGAGAGGCGAATAAGTCCAGGACCGGCAGCCCGAACCTCTCCGATATCTCCCTGAAGAGATCCGGATGTAGGCTCCATTCCGAATGGTCTACTGTTGCCCGGCTTAAAAAATCCGCCTGACGATTTGCCTCCCCCGAGATGTGTTCGGCTTTCAGGGAGAGGAGATTGTTTTCTGCCCAGGACCCCAATAACATGGCCTCGGCCATGAGAGATCGGGATCGGGTACCGCCCTGACGGTTCACATGGGCTTTTGCCGCCACGTTGTCTGTGAGGACCAGCATGTGTTGCCCCGCAACCTGGTTGCAGAAGTGGCGAAGGGCCAGATGAATGGCTCTCAGTTCCAGCCAGTTGATATTGTGTGTCAGATCTGCTCTGGACCACCGACCCTGAGCCAACTGAGATTGGAAATGAGCCCCCCAGCCAAACAGAATGGCGTCTGTGGTCAATGTTAGCCTGCTGGGCTCCTTGAATAGTGACCCTCTTGTCGCCTCTGGGGAAGCCCACCAGAGAAGGGATCTTAGGGTCTGAAGAGGAACCCGTACCCTTTGGTTGGAAGAGCTTGTGCCCAGTCTTTGGAATGGGAGCAAGAACCATTGAAGGTGTCTGGAGTGTAGTCTGGCCCAAGGCACTATCTCTAAGCAAGATATCATCTTTCCCAATAACTGGGAGAGGATAGCCAGTGTTGCTACACGTTTCCTGCGGATTTTGAGAACCATGTCTCGAATGCTATTTTGACGGTCTCGAGACAGATAGACCCGGCAAAGGTCTGTGTCTATTATCGCGCCCAAGTGTAGTAGGCGTGTTGAGGGAGTCAACTGACTTTTTTGAAAGTTGACTGAGAAACCATGATCCTGAAGAGTCCTTATGGTGAGGGCCAGTTCCGCCTGGGCGGCCAGAGCGGAGGACGACTGGATGAGAATGTCATCCAGGTAACATTGGACGCGCACCGGTACTAACCGTAGGTGTGCGGCAAGTACCACCAGGATCTTGGTGAAGACCCTGGGAGCCAAGGATAGGCCGAACGGGAGGGCTCTGTATTGGTAATGGTTGTTGGAATAGCAAAACCAGAGATATTGCCGATGGTTTGGATGTATAGGGATGTGGAGGTACGCCTCCGTAAGGACTATGGACGTCAGAAAGTCCCCCCGTCTTACGCTTGCCAAGATGGACTGAAGCGTCTGCATCTTGAACTTTCGGTACGACAGGTGAGAGTTCAGGCCCTTGAGGTCTAGTATCTCCCTCCATCCCCCTGAGGCTTTGGAACAACGAATAGGATGGAGTAAAAACCCTGTTTCAGCTGATCGACTGGTACCCGTTCTATGGCTCGTATGTGTAACAGATGCCGAATGGCCTCCCCCAGGAGGGTCTTCCTGACTGGATTCCTGGGGAGGGGACAGGAAACAAAGCGCCGGGGTGGCCTGGCCACGAACTCCAGAGACAGCCCGTCCCTGATGGTGCTTAGCACCCAAGAGTCCGTGGTCATGGTCTCCCATTGGTGGAGAAAGTAAGTTAGTCTGCCACCTATGGGAGCCTCCCTCCACGAGTCACCTGGATCTACGGAAGGGACGGCCGCCCCTGCCTCGAAAGGACCTCTTACCCTGGGCCTGCTGTCTGTATCTGTCCCTGTACCCGGACCAGTCAAATGAACGGTCCGGGCCTGCGGGAAATGGCCGGGAGACCTGTGCTGAGGCCGAATCTGATCCCGTCCGAAAGGGCTGTCGACGGGTATACGGGGAGAAACGACGGCCAGGTCTCCTGGAAAGGTGATAGAGAACCCTCCGTTACTCCGTTTTCAACTAAGTAGGGGGTCAGGGCCTCCCCAAAGACACGGGCGCCGCGGTACGGGGCGGAAGCTACGGGCCATTTGTGTCTAGTCTCGGCCTTCCAATTTCTGAGGCATAGGAGCCTGCGTGCGGAGACGTTGGATGCTATGGCAGGGGCAGAGAATCTGGCAGCCTGCAAAGATACGTCCGCCATGTACTGCGATGCGGCCATTAGCTTCGTCAAGTCCTGATGGACTCTTACCTCTGCCGGGGGAATTCTAGCCTGTAATTGGCGGAGCCACATAAGAGAGACCCTGGCGAAGAATGAGGCTGAAGTTGAAGCTCTTATTGACCAAGCTGAAGCTTGGTGTGTCCTGCGGAAAGAAGCCTCGGATTTCTTATCCTCGGGCTTCAACGCCTCCGCCATATCTCCAGATACCCTGGAATCAGAATATAAAGGCATTAAAGACTCATCAACCTCAGGCACCTCCAGGGCCTCATTCAGGACCGGTTCTGTGTCAAGCAACTTGCGGTCTATTCCCCCAGAAGAGGGAGGAGCACTTGGGGCCTCCCATTGTCCCCTAATGGATTTCAAAAACATGGGGGGGCAAGGTATATGTTTGTGTAGCACCACCGGTTCTGAAAACAACGGGTCCGTGTCCTGGCCAGGAAGCTGTTCAGGCACCTGTTCAGGTCCCGAAGGCTGAACTGAATGTATCTTACCAGTCGCACAGGCCTTGCAGAGCAGGGACGGAAATAGCGAGGGATTAAACAGTCCTATTAGAGGAGGAGGTAGGCTCCTCATCGTCCGACCACTCTCCCTCCGCCTGACTGTACTCCGCATATTCCGAGCCCCCGCTGGCAGAGGAGTGAGGAGGTGAGTCAGAAATTGGGTACTGGAGGGCACCTGACCTCGATGGGTCAGGTGATGGCATAGGAATCATGGGAGCGGGAGCCACTTGAGGACGCCTCATGGGCGTCATGGCTTGAGCAACTGCCTGAGAAACCAATTCTTGCAGATGAGCTCTGAAGGATGGATCCTCCAGCTCACGAAGCCCCGCTGCTGTGGGGGTAAAGGTGGCAGTTGGAGCCTGGCCCACCAGGGGTGATCTCTCAAGGGGTCGGAGCCCCGCTGCAGTTGGGGTAAATGTGGCTTCTGGAGCCTTAGGGTCCTGAAGCCCCTGTTCCTCTTCAAAGAGGGAAAGGAGTTCCTGATAAGGACCAGTTGAAGGGGCCCCCTCTGAATCCCGCTCTGGGGACCATGGAGCCTGGGGCTCAGGTTGAGGGCCACAAGGTAGTGTCACCATTGTGGTAGGGGGCGGCTTAACCGTCTCCCCTACAGCCAGTCTTTGTGCACGGGAGAACTGTCTCTCCAGGGCACGATGCCTACGGCTGGCCTGTTTGTCGGCTGCTTTGGAGGCTGCTTTCTTTGAGCCGGCCTTGGTCTTGGCCTTGATTTTTGCAGCTGCCTCCTGACTAGAGGACGTACGCTTTCCGTGTCCACCGGAGGTGGAAGCCTGTGGCTCGGTGTTATCTGCCATTGTAAAGCGAGAGTTTTCAGTGGGGTGCTGAAGCGTCTCGGTCTGCAAGAGATGCGGCTGTTAACCACCAAGGTGGGACTGGCCTCCACGTGGATCAGTGATGGTCCGGCCCACCGGCAAGCGCGGACTCACACTTAGCGACGGATGTTGCGGGTCACCAACGATGATGAGACTGAGCGTGAGACCTACTTTGAGGCCAATTTCGCGTTTAGTGACGGGATGACAGTGATGAAAGGCCTGATTAGTGAAAAATCCCTGGACTCAACTCAGACTGATGATTTTGAAAGGGGACAAAATAAAAAAAGTGTGGCCTTTGATTCCCTGTTTGTGTGAATTAAGATGGCGGTCGCCAAGAGAAAACGAAAGTAAACTGATCGGCCTCTTTGTGATCAGGAAAAGGCCGGCCTGAATGCTGGTGAAATGGGAAGGTGAAACCGAAACTAATTCTTTCTGTGCTCCACATGGCGCCAAAAATGGAGGCCGCAATGCTCAGTTAGAAATTTGGACACCCTGGGACAGCTGGAGAATAGGGAGCACCCCCCTCACACCAACAACTCTCCCCAAAATTGAACCAGCACCTCACAGGATCACAATAAGGCAGCCGATTGAGTCGCAGCGGCCAAAATGGCGGCTGCGACGATCGGCCGAAAAATCCGAAGACCCAAGCGGTCCGAAGAGGAGGGGAACGCACTCCCTCCCCCAAGGGACACCCCCCAGAGAAGCCTAGAAGGCGAGACAAGCAAAGAAGCAAAGGCAAAGCCGATGGGGATCAGATTGCCTCGCGGCGCCCAAAACGGCAGCCGCGATGATCAGCTGTGGGGTGGGGGGGAGCACGAACTCAACCCAAAAGGCACTCACAACAAGTAAAACTTTTTTTCCCTTCTAGAAACAGCGCTGATCGCAGCACTGGTCAGATGAGAAACAAAAGGCAATGAAAGAATCCACCAATGGAATAGTTATAAATAAAACCTGATTCTCAAATCGCTGGGAGCCAAAACTACCACGTCTGTCTGGGCTGAAGACCAAATCGAAACTGGGGGCGTGCCCTCAGCCAGATGGGCGTGGCAGCTTTGATTGATTTGGTCTACATGGGCAGGAGGTCCAAGTTAACCCATTGGTGGATTCTCCATTCTTCACGCTGGAGAAAAAAGAATTATAGAAACTGTACATGTTCACTAAAACTGTGTGTATAGGCAATTAATAAACCTTGCTATTTCCACATACGCTGCTGAAGGAGAGTGGGAATGATCATTGATCCTTTTGATTTCTTCTCCGTTTCTGGTGTGAATTTTGGCCTTACATTGCTACCACTGGTCACAGCGCCAAAATCTAACAGAAGAATCAACTGCACTCACCCTTTCGAATACACAGAGATATCCGTCAGAACAAAACTTTTCTCTTCCTCTCTGGCTTAGAATACCGTGTTTTCCTGAAAATAAGACCTATCCTAAAAATAAGCCATAGCTTGATTTTTACGTCTGTGCCTAATATAAGCCCTACCCCCCCAAAAAAGCCCTAGTTAAGACCCCGCCCACTCCATCCCACCGTCTGGTTGTTAGAGGTGGGGCGAGGCGCACACGTAAAAATCAAGCTAGGGCAGGGGTGGGGGGTGGAGCTGCCCCATGCGCCCAGCACCCATTTACCTCAGGGCCCCCGCAGCCAAGCCTCCCACGCCCCGACACCTGCCTCGCGGCGGTGGAACCAACAGCAGCAGCCCCATCCACTTCTTCTGGTTGCTGGCGGTTGCTCGTGGCAGGAAGCCACGTGGCGTGGCGTGCCGGTGCCGCCACTCGTCAGGACGCCACGTGACGCATCGCGCTGGTGTGGCCGCTTGCGGCAGGATGCCATGTGGCACGTTGCACCAGTGCCGCCGCTTGTGGCAGGACACCACGTGACACATCGCACCGGTGCCGCCGTTTGCAGGATGCCACATGGCGCGTCGTGCCGGTGCTGCCATTTGCGGGCGCCACGGCATGACATGCCACATGGCCTCCTTCCGCAAGCGGCGGCACTGGTGTGATGCACCACGTGGCTTCCTGCCGCAAGCGGAGGCACTGGTGTGACACACCACGTGGCTTCCTGCCGCAAGCGGTGGCACTGGTGTGATGCACCACGTGGCTTCCTGCCGCAAGCGGCGGCACCGGCACGATACGCCATGTGTGCTGTTCTTGTGGAAGGTGTATTTAGATAACTTCACATGCAGCTGGGCTTTAAGCAACTTCTCAAGTACTGCTCTCACCAGCTTTACATGCTCTTCCATGGTCTTGGTATTCATTAGAATGTCTTCCAAGTACACTAGCACCCCTTTGTACAGGTGCTCATGCAGGTCCTCTTTTATTAACTGCATGAATACTGCTGGCGCTCCTTGCAACCCAAATGGCATCACTCGAAATTGGTAGCAACCCAGAGGGCAGTTAAATGCGGTTTTCCATTCATCTCCTTCTTTAATCCTCACTTGGTAATAGGCTTCCTTTAAGTCCTCGCGGGACATTCATTTTAAGTTATTTCTCCTTCCTTCAGACAGGAACATAACAGACTAAAGCACCCTTTATTTCAGAACATCAGGGAATACAAAATATAGCAGTGCTGCAATCTTTCTGATTTGCTCACCCAGTGTCAGAGCACTGTTTGTTCCATCTGTCCAAGGAACAATAATTCAGAATAAGCCTGTCTCCAATATCTCTAGCTTAAGAATTCTAGTGTCCACTCAAATCACTGGTCCCATATTTCAGAACTAAACTACAAAACAGCCTATTCTACAACTGCTAGCTCCTCTTTCCAACCTCAGTCTGCCCTAGACTTTCAGCATCTTTAGCTTCGAAAGACTCAATTGTTTTTCCAGGGCCTAACTGATCACAAACATGCACTTGGATCACATTTTCTTCCTCCTCTCCCTACCTGGCATTTATTCAAATTAATTTAAAACAGCCCCTCCCTAACTGCAAAGTACAAGCTTTCAGAAATTCCATGGAGCATTCAATACAAATAGATGTTTTGTTAAAAAGAACCTTGCCCTCTCCTTTAGCCCTCTCACCAACTACTTCTTCAAACTGAAGATTCTAATCCAAATGTATGCCTTTTCTAGTTATTTCCAGACTGAGTGTTTGGAAGTGATGGGGTGGTATGGGTGGAAAGACCTGACAATGGTCTCATTACGTACACCCTTTGCTCACCCCAACTTCCATAGTAAAGCAGGCCAGAACATCCACATGGATCATCCTTATTTTCAGACACTGCCATCTATTTCTCTTAACTGCCTGCTTCCTCTTACAAGTATTATCCTATTTTTGAATTCTGTCCATCTCCCTCCACCTTCTGTGAAAATCACTGGCACAAAATACATTTGTATACATACATCAACATAATTTTCTTTCCAAAACTAAAGCACCACTGAAAGATCCACATAAATTAAGGACTCAAGCCATCATTATACCCTGTTCTTCCAATATGTATGATTTCTTTTGTATTATTGATCAGAACAGCCAAGTTACATACGCTCCATTTCCCTCTTCTCTCCCAATCTATCCCTTGGTCAAACTTATGGCACATCCTTTCCTACTGCAAATCCTTCCAGTACACTGTATCTGATGGAGAGATCTGCCTTGAATCTACCATAAAAGCAAGCAGCAGACAGGCATGAGGGGTGAGAAAAGAGTGAAAAAGAAAGGATACCTTTCTCATGTCCCCAGCTGCCGCTCCCACAGCTGTCCACCCAGATCATGGTCTATGTAGAGCGCAGATTCCAGGCAGAGCTGGGTGATCTGAGCTGAGTGCCAGCAGTTGCTCTTTTTGGCAGGTTTGCTGGCTGTCCCAAAGTTGTTTGGAAGCCCCCCACCTCCTTTTCAGCATGTGACCCACAGGTGTTGTGCTATAGCCAGTCCTCCTCCCTCCCCTCCCTCCAGCATGAGATCCAATCCTCAGCTCTCCTCTGCTTGTCATTTAGAGAGAGGAGTTCTGTCAAATCCCCACCCCCTGATCAATGCCCAAGCTGCAGAGAAGGAATCTCCCCACCATATATCTCCAGACCTGGGTCAGGAAGTAGGCCAAATTGTTGGGCTGTCCATTGAACCGGCACTTGGTCCTTTTGCACTGCTGCCTGGGGTTCCTGAACAGGGAGGCCGGCTGCCGCTAGGGTTGCATGTGCCAGCCCCTGCATCCTGGCTTCGGCTTGGGCTGCCACCGTGGTCTCTGGAGAGGAGGCTCCTCCTGGTCTCACCCCTCCATCTACTCCTCTGTCAACTGCTGACATCTCGAAGCTGCCAAATTCCTGGTGGGGTCCAGGTAGGCTGCTACAATGGAGAGCTGGTTTAAATATCAACTGTCCAGTTGACATTTCCAGAAAAAGAAACTCCTGGGACATGATTTTACCAAGAGTATAATACTTTACTGAAAATTTAGATTGCCACAGAAGAAGCGAAACCAGCTCGTTTTCCCGCTCGAAAGCTTACTTAATTAAACAATAGATTCCCTTGCCCCCACCCACCGGGTGTTCACATTGTCCAATAGTAATACTTCTTCTTGTTATGGGAAAAGTCCACTTCTCTATCGTGCACCTGCGTTAGTGACCTTGGCATTCCTGTAGGCCAGGGGTATCAAACTGGCAGCCCGCGGGCCGGATGTGTCACATGCAGGCCATGCACACCCCAGCTCTGCAAAGGCAAAAAACGTTGCAATACGTCACGATACGTCACATGATGTGATCGAGTTTGACACCCATGCTGTAGGCTCTCAAAAACGCCTAGGTTGCCTAGATATCATCCCTCCCACCTTTGCATTCCATTCCACAATCTTGTCAAGCTATGAGCAAGGGAGAAAATGTAGGTGAAAGGGCAAATCAGTCTTGACAGTAGCATCCTATAAGGAGAATGTGTGTGTGTGTTTACCTGTGTCTGTGTGTCTGAAATGGTATAGGGCAGGGGTCGGCAACCCACGGCTCGAGCTGCATGCAGCACTTTCATCCCTATGCTGTGGCTCCCAGTCCTCTGCCGCCGTGTGCAGTCCCACAAACAAAAGAAGTGGGACTAAAAAAGTTCAATCAATCAATTCCAACTTCTCGCGGGAAAAAAAATCTCTCAAAGTTGGAATTGATTGATTGAACTTTTTTAGTCCCACTTCTTTTGTTTGTGGGACTGCCCACAAACTTCTTTTGTTTGTAGGACTGCACGCGGCGGCAGAGGAAGTGACGGAGGACTGCGGTGGAGCTGGAAAGAAGGTGCCGCGTGTGTCCGATCGGGGGTGCGGGGGGGGGGGTTCTGCCAAGCATCTTGTACGGAGCCAGGGAAACAGGCCGGGTGGGGGGAGCTGCCAATGCCGCTGCCATGAGGCTTGGCAGATCCCCCCCAAGCGGCCATGATCCCCCCTCCCCAGCCAGCCAGCCAGCATCGCCCAAACTACTCCTCACCTGGCCGGCCGGCCTCACACTCTTCTCCTCCCCCTCCCCCTCCCTACTTAATCAGCCACCAGCGGCTTGGGTGGCTCTGCTCCGTCCGATTTGAAGAAAGTGGAGGTGCAGCAGTGGGATTGCTCTCAAAAAATAAGAGCCGGGTGCACTGCTCGCTCATGTGCGCCCGCCTTATTGAGAGCAATCCTGCTGCTGCGCCTCCGCTTTCTTCAACTCGGACGGAGCAGAGGCACCCAAGCAGCTGATGGCCGCTTGAGTGGGGAGGACGAGCTTTGCTGCTGCTGCTGGGCCACGCCTTGGCTACGCCCTGCCGCTGCCTCCCAAACTCCACCTTCACCACTGGGTGAAGCAGCAGCGGAGCGCTCAGTCCTGGGGGGGAAGCGGCGGCGGCGGTGGAGCGCTCCATTTGGGGGTGGTTGGGGGGAAGCAGTGGCTGGCGGGCGGGGCCGCATTCGTGTGAGGGGAAAGCAGCAGCGGCTGTGGAGCGCTTCGTCGGCGGGGGTGGGGGAAGCAGTGGCGGCCAGGGGGATTAGTTTGGGGGAGGAAGCACCAGCAGCGGTAGGAGCGTCCGTCGGAGGGTGGGTGGGGGAAAATAGTGGCTGGCGCCGGGGCGCTTCATGCAGGGGGAAGCAGCGGCGGCGGTGGAGCGCTCCGTCAGGGGGGTGGGGGAAGCAGTGGAGGCGGGGCACTCCGTGCGGAGGGGGGAAGCAGCAGGGTTTTGTGGCTCCCGGTGTTTTCTTTTCTGTGGGAAACAGGTCCAAATGGCTCTTTGAGTGTTTAAGGTTGCCGACCCCTGGTATAGGGCCTCCTGCTTGAGCAAGGGTTTGGGCTAGAAGACCTCCAAGGTCCCTTTCAACTCTGTTATTCTGTTATGTGTGTATGTATTTATGTGTGTGTGTGTGTGTATACAGTCATGTGAAAAAGAAAGTCCACTCTGAGTTCTATGGTTTTACGTATGAGGACATAGTAAAAATCATCTGGTCCTTAGCAGTTCTTAAAAGTAGGTAAATACAACCTCAGATGGAGAAGACATGTGTGAAAAACTAAGTACACCCTTACTGCTTCCATAGGTATAAAGAGACTAAGTAGCAGCCAGGTGCTGCTAATCAAGTGCCCTTCATCAATTGATCATCAGCAAGTGTAACTACCTCTATAAAAGCTGAAGTTTGCTGGTTGCCAGCATTGAGGTGTGTGTTAACACAATGCGAAAGAGTAAAGACATCAGCAATGACCTTAGAGAAGCAATTGTTGCTGCCCATCTATCTGGGAAGGGTTGTAAGGCCATTTCCAAACAATTTAAAGTCCATCATTCTACAGTGAGGAAGATTATTCATAACTGGAAAGCATTCAAGACAGTTGCCATTCTTCCCAGGTATACATGTCCCAGCAAATTCACCCCAAGGTCAGACCATGCAATGCTAAGAGAAATTGCAGAAAATCCAAGAGTTACATCTCAGACTCTACAGGTTTCATTTAGCATGTTAAATGTTAAAGTTCATGACAATACAATTAGAAAAAGTCTGAATGAGTATGGTTTCTTCGGAAGGGCTGCCAGGAAAAAGCCTCTCTAAAAAGAATGTCACAGCAAAGCTTAGGTTTGCAAATTGCATCTGAACAAACCATAAGGCTTCTGGAACACTGTCCTTTGGACAGACAAGACCAAAGTGGAAATGTTTGGCCATAATGCACAGTGCCACGTTTGGTGAAAACCAAACACAGCATTTCAGCACAAACATACCAACTGTCAAGCACAGTGGTGGAGGGGTGATATTTGGGCTTGTTTTGCAGCCACAGGACCTGGGCACCTTGCAGTCACTGAGTCAACCATGAACTCCTCTGTATACCAAAGTATTCTAGAGTCAAATGTGAGACCGTCTGTCCGACAGCTAAAGCTTGGCTGACATTGGGTCATGCAACAGGACAATGATCCCAAGCACACCAGCAAACTTACAACAGAATGTCTGAAAAAGAAAAGAATCAAAGTGTTGCAATGGCCCAGTCAAAGACCAGACCTCAGCCTGATTGAAATGCTGTGGCAGGACCTCAAGAGAGCTCTGCATACACAAATGCCCACAAAACTCAATGAACTAAAGCAAAATTGTAAAGAAAAGTGGGCCAAAATTCCTCCACAAAAATGTGAGAGACTGATAAAGTCATATAGAAAATGATTACTTCAAGATATTACTGCTAAAGGTGGTTCTACAAGCTATTGAAACATAAGGTGTACTTAGTTTTTCACACATGGCTTCTCTATTTTGGCTTTCTTTTTGTAAAATAAATGATGACCTGGTGTAATGTCAGCTGTTGTTGTTATTCATCTGAGGTTGTATTTACCTACTTTTAAGAACTGCTAAGGATCAGATGATTTTTACTATGCCCTGATACGTAAAACCGTAGCACTCAAAGAGGGTATACTTTCTTTTTCACATGACTGTCTCTGTGTGTATAAACATTTAGTGAGGAAAAAAATTATTTGATCACCTGCTGATTTTTTACGTTTGCCCACTGACAAAGAAATGATTTTAATTTTAATGGAAGGTTTATTTTAACAGTGAGAGACAGAATAACAAAAAAATCCAGAAAAACGCATTTCAAAAAAGTTATAAATTGATTTGCATTTTAATGAGTGAAATAAGTATTTGACCCCTTTGCAAAACATGACTTAGTACTTGGTGGCAAAACCCTTGTTGGCAATCACAGAGGTCAGACGTTTCTTGTAGTTGGCCACCAGGTTTGCACACATCTCAGGGGGGATTTTGTCCCACTCCTCTTTGCAGATCCTCTCCAAGTCATTAAGGTTTTGAGGCTGACGTTTGGCAACTTGAACCTTCAGCTCCCTCCACAGATTTTCTATGGGATTACGGTCTGGAGACTGGCTAGGCCACTCCAGGACTTTAATGTGCTTCTTCTTGAGCCACTCCTTTGTTGCCTTGGCCATGTGTTTTGGGTCATTGTCATGCTGGAATACCTGTCAGAATCCAATTATATTTTATTTCTAGCTATCTACTCTGAGAAAACCCAATTCTTACTCTCTTCTGGATTCTGTCATACTACAAGGGGGGGGGAGTAAACACGGGTGTTTATGACTGGCATTTCCCCTATCAACTACAAGGGAGTACTAACCATAACAATGCGGCCATCAGCCTTTGATCTCACTCCCTATGAAGTCTCCTTGTACCGGCAGCGAGGAAAAAGGGGGGGAAGATTTCAACGCTTGGGATCCGATGGATTTAACACCCAATCATCTGCCAATTTGAATTGACCGGAAGGAGTGTGGAGTGGGGCTGCCTGGGAACACTTAAAAACATTGAATGGTCAGGGGGGTCCCTCAGATCCTGTCTAGCATGCCTTCAGTCAGTTTTTCTTAATAAAGATTCCTGTTGGAAGAAACGTTCCAAGAGTTCTGTCTTCTTAAGATGTAAATTGAGGTGGGTCCTTACAATACCCATCCATGACCAATTTTCCTGGCTGAGGGAAGGAGGTTCTCACCCAAGATTTGACAGTACATGGCCCCGTCCATCGTCCCTTTGATGCGGTGAAGTTGTCTTGTCCCCTTAGCAGAAAAACACCCCCAAAGCATGTTTCCACCTCCATGTTTGACGGTGGGGATGGTGTTCTTGGGGTCATAGCATTCCTCCTCCTCCAAACACGGCGAGTTGATGCCAAAGAGCTCGATTTTGGTCTCATCTGACCACAACACTTTCACCCAGTTCTCCTCTGAATCATTCAGATGTTCATTGGCAAACTTCAGACGGGGCCTGTACATGTGCTTTCTTGAGCAGGGGAACCTTGCAGGCACTGCAGGATTTCAGTCCTTCACGGCGTAGTGTGTTACCAATTGTTTTCTTGGCGACTATGGTCCCAGCTGCCTTGAGATCATTGACAAGATCCTCCCGTGTAGTTCTGGGCTGATTCCTCACCATTCTCATGATCATTGAAACTCCACGAGGTGAGATCTTGCAGGGAGCCCCAGACCGAGGGAGATTGACAGTTATTTTGTGTTTCTTCCATTTGCGAATAATCGCACCAACTGTTGTCACCTTCTCACCAAGCTGCTTGGCGATAAGACTTGTAGCCCAGAGGTCCCCAACCTTTTGAGCACCAGGGACCGGTTCTGTGGAGAGAGGCTTTTCTGCGGACCGGAGGGGACATGGTTTCATGTACTGCCTACATCCCGTGGATGGGGCTTTGCTTGTTTGCGCGGCCCGGTTTCAGGCATACTGCAGCCTGGTGCCAGTCCACAGACCGGGGGTTGGGGACCCCTGCTGTAGCCCATTCCAGCGTTGTGTAGGTCTACAATCTTCTCCCTGCCATCCTTGGACAGCTCTTTGGTCTTGGCCATGGTGGAGAGTTTGGAATTGATTGCTTCTGTGGACAGGTGTCTTTTATACAGGTAACAAGCTGAGATTAGGAGCACTCCCTTTAAGAGAGTGTGCCTAATCTCAGCTCATTACCTGTATAAAAAACACCTGGGAGCCAGAAATCTTGCTGATTGATAGGGGATCAAATACTTATTTCACTCATTAAAATGCAAATCAATTTATAACTTTTTTGAAATGCGTTTTTCTGGATTTTTTTTGTTATTCTATCTCTCACTGTTAAAATAAACCTACCATTAAAATTATAGACTGATCATTTCTTTGTCAGTGGGCAAACATACAAAATCAGCAGGGGATCAAATAATTTTTCCCTCACTGTATTATAAAAATCCTTAACAGCACCATAGAGCTCAGAATCAGGAAATTTCTAGTACAAATGTAACCTTAGTCATGAATTTATTCTAAGGAAAACCACTTTCTAATCCCTCCCCACAACATATATTACATTGCATAAGATTATAGATCAAGTACTTAAGTACTTGTGTAATATGAAGAATTATAGTCTCTGCATATAACTGCCATAAAAGGATGAGCAGCCCAAGAAAATGAAACGACCAACAAGGACCAAAATACTTGGCTATAAAAGAACACACTACAGTAACTTTTTCTTGTCCCATATGTCAAAATGAACCAAATTTATTCACTGCTTTGTACTAACCATAAAAAGCCATTGCACTGTAACCAGTGACATGGTAACCTCAAAATAAACAATGGATAAATACTTTATGGCAGCACCATTCTAGGGTAGGAGCTCCTAAGCATGGTTATCGCTAAGTCATAAGATCAGACTTGTCATAGCAGTCAGACTTTGATGGAAATCTCAATCAGATGAGCTTTAATAAATTCATCTTTACTGATTTTATCATAATTTGGAGGCCCCAAGAATTTAGAATGGCAAATAGTACTGGTTTTCAGACTCATGGCTGAGGACCTATCAAGTATCTTGGTCTCAAATCTGTAAAAAAAATAATACTTGCTACATGCTGTAGTCTACTTTTCCACTGAACTGTAAGACGTTTATCAGTAAGGGCTATACAGTACATGTGCAATTCATAGTTAGAATGCTGTGCATTGACCAGGGAGACTCAGGTTCAAGACCCTACTTGAAAAAAGAGGCCACTGGTCGATTTTGAGCCAGTCTCTCTTAGTCCAACCTATCACCAGGGTGATCGCTGAGATAAAATGTAATAAATGTATACTTTATGGAGATTTTTTCTTTTTAAATGGCCCTCAGTTTAGACAACTTTTCACATTAGTTAACCTCATAATTATACTTGGGAAGGGTAATTTCATTTTTAAAATTTCATTTTATCCATTTAAAACTGCCATTTTAGAGATAAAGAGTTTTTAAAACATGAAGGTTGAAAGCTACTAATTCCCACAAAAGTGGCTTGATTTCTTGTTCTAAAAAATACAGTATTTATATTTTCATAATGAAATGGTTCTTTCAGTGATTTACTTTTACTTCAAGGGAAAAACCCTCATGCAAAGCAAGTTTCACTTTTATATTCTCAAGGGCAAAATCTTTACTCTATTTTTGCCCATGGAAGAGATGAGGCAACATGACAAGAGAGGAGAATAGTCACAACAGCTGTTTCAAGACCCCCAGCCTGGACACCAGCTCTAGTAACACCATCCACTTGCAACATAATATGCCAGGGATTAAGGATGGTCTGGAAGTAGTTCTCTATCAACCATGTGTTTGGGAGAGACTTCAACATCCATGTAAATAACTGAATTCATCACTAAGTAGAACACAAATACAGTACAAACAAAACAAACCAGAATAGGCTATCATAAAGTAAACCACATAGGACAGCAGAGAGAGAAAAAAGGGCAGGACTGCATAGGATAGTCTTCAGCAAGACTATAAAATATTCACCAACTAGTGTTTTCTTAAACACATATTAAGAAAATCCCCTGGAAATGATGTGAATTTTGTTAAATCATCACCAACTTAATACATGCAATGAAATTATCTAATGCTACAAATTAAGCAGATGTTAACTGAGATGCCTCACGTAAGCAAAATTAAAAGAAACAATAAAAACAACTAATATAATTTTGGGTAACGTATACAGGGTGTACCAAAGATCAGGCCCCCATAGGCTTATTGCAATAGCTTTTATTATCCCCTTCCACAAGAGAAAATGTTATTGTACTTAGGTATATTCAAAGGTCATTTGTCAAATGAACAAGGAAGTGTTTAGAACACTTCCCAAACCCAGGTAAATTACCCAAAATTGGGAAAAGTCATTTTTCTTTGGTTTTTTTGTTCACTTGAACCCATTACCCATCACAACAGGGGCATTTAAATTGACTAAAAGGTTGTTACGTGTACCAAAATATATTCAAAAATCTCCCAAAGTATTCCTATTAAGATGAAAATCAATGAAACTACCAATGGTAATTTGCTGAAATGACATAACGATCAATCGTGTTTTGTAATACAGGTTAGTCCTTGAGTTACCACCATTCGTTCCAAGACCAAAGTTGTTATGCTGCTAAACAAAGGGACTTATGACCTGTCCTAGAGGTTTGATAAGTCTTTCTGATAAGCAGTTTTGGGTAATGAAGAAAAAAGTTTGGGGAGCACTGGTTTAGAAGAAAATAGTAACATTTAATTTATGTTATATCATAAACTGTTTATGAGACCTGACTTTTGGTACATACCATATATCAACATAGATTACTAACATTGTTCTGTGTCACTCATGTTAAAATATTGGCAACAAAAACATAGTAATAAAAGTTACAGAGATCCTCAAAACAATTATTTTCTTCCTATTACCTCACCCAATAGAATATTGCTACACATACCTCTTTAGTTAGATCACCATTAATTGGAGGGGCCACTGCACCTAGGTCTTCCAACTCTTCACTAAATCCTTGTTCAATTCCATTTTCTCTCACTACATTGTCTGAAGCAGTTCCGTTTTGCAAGCCACTGCCATTCTCAAAGGAAATGCCTGTATTGGGTTGGGCACCAGAGACAGAACCTTCAGGATCTCGATGTACCAGCCAAGCACTGACTTCAGTGGTGGGCACCTGAAACCTGTCCAAGGCCCTCACTTGGTTGAGAAGCCGTCGAGCTGTAAAATAGTAGTCCAGATCTACACTTTTGGGATGTATAACATAGCCATCTAAGGTGTTCCGCAGGTTGTGAAACTGTATCTGAGTGTAAGCAAAGCTCTGGCCCAGAAAGATCTCCCGCAAGGGAGGGAGATGTGAATTTAGATAAGTATCTACATCCACCCTCACTCCGATCAAGCTGAGAAGAATGGTGAACTCAATAAGTCCTTCTGTGAAATATTTCTTCAGAGAAAGCATTTCTAGAAAGAAAAGGGGTATGTAGCACAACTTTAATAACATTCAAATATCTCTTGTGAGGTATCATTCTATACACTATTTAAAGAACAAAAATGCAACAAATGCTCACATTCCGCTTTAAAAGAAACTCTAAAAGTATTCAGATTACGAATAACAGATGAAACTTTAAATCTCTGGGAATAAAAAACTCCCATCAAGTTATTCAGGCATAGCTTATTCAGAATACAAAACTGTTTTGTAACAAAACAAAGTATATAAACTTATTGAACTTACTGTCCACATACAGCAATTTCCCTAAGTCTTCTATTTTCTTCTATTTTCCCACACCAACTACAAGATGGAACAAGTCTTCCAGAACAGGTTTGATCTCCCCCATCTTTTTTCCTCTTGCTCCAAAAAGTTTCCTGAAAGAGCAGTTACAGAGTACAGGGTTTGAGAATAAGGAAAGGTTCAAAGACTTTTCTGCTGCTTGCTGCAAGTTTTGTCAGAAACTGAAACACAGCCAAAAAATCAAGCAGAGGCATTAAAAGGCACCATACCGTATTTTAAACCAGTTCAACACTTTGTCTTGCTGGAAGACAATGGGAATATTTTTTTACTGCAGCTCTTCAATCGAATATATGAAACAGGAAAGATACCAAATGATTGGCTAAAATCAACCTTTATGACAAACCCCAAAAAAATAAATGCAAAGAAGTGTACCGAATACAGAACAATAAGCTTAATGAGTCATGCCCTGAAAATATTCCTGAGAATAATTCACACAAGAATATACAACAAAATTGAGGAGCGTCTAGGTAACACACAATTTGGTTTCAGAAACAATCTTGGTACACGAGATGCGCTATTCAGCATTCATGTTCTTGTACAGCGTTGTAGAGATGTCAATCACAGTGTTTTACATGTGCTTCATTGATTTTGAAAAAGCATTTGATAAAATAAGACACAGCAAATTATTAGAAATCCTGAAACAAGGGGGACTAGATGACAAAGACATCCAAATCATAAAGAATCTATATTGGCATCAGGTAGCAAATGTGAGACTAGGCCAAAAATACTCAGCTGATGCAGAAATACGAAGAGGGGTCAGACAGGGATGTATTCTGTCTCCACTGTTGTTCAATATCTACTCTGAGTCAATCTTCAACGAGGCACTGGAGAACATCGATGCTGGCATCAAAGTAAACGGTGTTTGGATCAACAGTTTAAGATATGCTGACGATACAGTTCTGCTTGCCAGTAAGCATGAAGACCTTCAGCTCCTCATCAACAGAGTCACAGAAATATCTGAAAAATACGGCTTGAAGCTTAACACCTCAAAAACCAAGATCATGGTCGTCAGCAAACCACCCGTTAATTTACCACCAATAAATTCAGAAGGAACACCACTAGAAAAAGTTGAAAGGATCACGCACCTCCGTTCTAATTTACATGAAAGCTGGGACATGACCGCTGAAGTAAAGACAAGGATAGAGAAAGCTCGAACAGCATTCTTCAAAATGAGAAAGGTCTTCTGCAGTCACGACATAAGCCTAAGACTGAAAATCAGGCTTGTCAGATGCTATATTTTTTCTATCCCGCTCTATGGAGTAGAGAGTTGGTCTCTGACAGAAGGCCACCTGAAGAGACTAGAAGCATGTGAAATGTGGATTTACAGGCGGCTGTTACGTATAAGCTGGGTGGACAAGATCAGAAATGAGGAGGTGATAAGCCGCCTGGGAAAGCCAAGGGAAATCATCAAAACAATTAAAAAACGAAAGTTAGAATATTTCAGACATGTGATGCGACACCCAGAAAAATACGGCATACTCCATTCAATCCTCCAGGGAAAGATTGAAGGCAAACTAGGTCCAGGCAGAAGAACAACATCATGGCTTCAAAATCTAAGGGACTGGTTTGGACAAAACTCAGCAGCACTTTTTCGTGTGGCTGCTGATAAAAACAGGATCGCCAACATGTTGTTGGAGTTCTGTCAGAGACCAACTCTCTACTCCATAGAGCAGGATAGAAAAAATATAACATCTGACAAGCCTGATTTTCAATCTTTTTTTCAGATATTTTTCAGATATTTCTGTGACTCTGTTGATGAGGAGCTGAAGGTCTTCATGCTTACTGGCAAGCAGAACTGTATCGTCAGCATATCTTAAACTGTTGATCCAAACACCGTTTACTTTGATGCCACTGCCATCATATTGTACTTTTGAGATGCAAATGTAACCTCACAACAAATGCAGAAGATATCTGCATTGTTTACAGTTTTGAGGCATCTTGGCTTCTGAGGGAAAATATCACGCAACTGTTCCTTGGAAATGTTAGGCAATGACACTTTCACAAGCCACCAGATGTAACTATATGATGCATAGATCTGACCAAGACAAATGTGCCTTGCAATAAAAGAACAAAAAATTACAGTTAGATAATAATCTTTAGTCTCAAAGTGAAGATAAATTTATACACTTCCATGTGGTACCATTTTCATTGTTCTAGCGTACTTTGTCGATAAGTTACGAGGCATCATGATCATTAGACACCTCCCTCCCTTGTAGGCAAATATACTCGCCTGTGTATAAATCTTTATTGTGAAATATCTTGAAAACTTTAGCCAACCAGCACCTTTACCACCTGTTTTCTAATTCATCT
The DNA here is from genome assembly GCA_023970755.1 of Azemiops feae. Lineage (NCBI taxonomy): Eukaryota > Metazoa > Chordata > Lepidosauria > Squamata > Viperidae > Azemiops > Azemiops feae. The sequence continues at coordinate 3,134 of JALGBA010003210.1, read as the reverse complement.
AATCAAAATATGTAAGAATTAACACATTTTATCTTGGAGGTCAATAATTTCCCAAAATTTGTAGACCAGTGGAATCAGACACAATTGAACAGAAGGAAAACAAACAGTTCAAGGAAATATCAACTATGGCTTTTGGCATTTTATTACACAGCAAACACCAAATATCAACACTCCAAAGAATACTGGTGTTTGCCTCCCTTTATCCTCTTGCCATCGAGAGCTTACTGTAGGTAATATTTAAACTTGCTGATTGTGCCTGCATCCAGCACAAATTTCTGAGCAATTTAAAAGGACATTAAATTTACTTTCAGGATGAGGGATATTGTGATTTATCAGTACATGAACCATGACTGCAACAGTTTCTCCCAAGTCATGGCTCCAACTTCACCTCTACTGACAACTACTGGATTTAAAAAAGAACATGATTTCTAATATATCTGTGAATTCCAGTTTCAGATATTCAGATTCCTTTAACTCTTTTTCCTACTCCAAGAACTGCCAGAACACCTAATTTCTACACCTTTGTACAGGTAGTCCTCGAGTTACGAGTGTAATGGAGCCTGCCCATTCCACTCGTAACTCGAAAACTCGTAGAGTGAATCTCGTTCCTTTAGTGAGATCACTCTCTTGCTCGTTAAAAAACACACGGCTCGTTAAGTAAACATGAGGTATCTCAGGGTGGGGAAGGCCATGGAGGGCCTAGTGCTGGAACAGGCCCCCAAGACCTCCCCGACCCACTAAGATACCGCATGCTTCCCCCTCCCTTCCTACCATGCCAGACTCAACTGGAAAAGATCTGTCTCCTCTCTGCCGCCCGGATTTGAGGCCGGGGAACGCTTCGGCACACACCGTGCGGCCCGATCCGGGCTCCGGAGGACTTTTCCAGGCCGCTGCATCCGGATATAAGGCCGGGGGAGGCTTTCATGCCCCTCCCGCGGCCCGATCCGGGCTCCGGAGGCCTTTTCCAGGCCGCTGCGGCCCGGATCTGAGGCCGGGAAACGCTTCTGTGCCCTCCCCCGTGGCCCAATCTGTGCTTCGGAGGCCTTTTCCAGGCTGCTGCATCCGGATATAAGGCCGGGGGAGGCTTTCATGACCCCCCCCTGCAGCCCGATCCGGGCTCCGGAGGCCTTTTCCAGGCCGCTGCGGCCCGGATCTGAGGCCGGGAAACGCTTCTGCGCCCTCCCCCGTGGCCCGATCTGTGCTCCGGAGGCCTTTTCCAGGCTGCTGCGGCCCGGATCTGAGGCCGGGGGAGGCTTTCGTGACCCCCCCTGCAGCCTGATCCGGGCTCCAGAGGCCTTTTCCAGGCCCGATCGCGAAAGCCTCCCCCATCCTCAGATCCGGGCCGCCTCGGAGGTTGGGGGGGGTCTTCTGCATGCCTCTGGAGGCTTGGATCAGGCCCTTGGAAGCTCCGTTCCGGGCAGCAGCAGCTTGGAGCAGTCCTCCGCAGGCTGGATCCAGCCTCCGGAGGCATGCAGAAATCCCCAAGCTCCGTTCCTGGTGCAAACGGCTAGGAAAACGCCTCCGAGGCTTGGATCAGGCCCTTGGAAGCTCCGTTCCAAGCAGCAGCAGCCGTTTGCGCCAGGAACGGAGGTTGGGGGGGAATTCTGCATGCCTCCGGAGGCTGGATCCAGCCCTCGGAGGACTGCTCCAAGCTGCTGCTGCCTGGAACGGAGCTTCCAAGGGCCTGATCCAAGCCTCCAAAGGGATGCTTGGAGGAAGGCTCCAGGGACAACGGGATCACTTTCTCCCCCAGTGCAGCGAGCTCCGGCGGGCTGGACGTGGGTGCGAGTGGCCTGACCTTCTCCCTCAGTTGAAGGCTTCAGGCTTGCAGTCAGGCAGAAAGGAGTTGGGGGCAGGAGCAGGAGACAGGCACCTTTTGCATAGAGAATGAAAGTCTCTGAGGTCCGTGATTTGGCGCAACTTCAAACACTCGCGCGAGATCACGGACTCCAGAAACTTCCATTCTCGGTGCAAAAAACACTTCCAAGCCGACTCTCCTCTCCTTCAAAGGGAAAGAAACCGCGGCAGAGAGGATTTTTGTAAGGTAAGTGAGTCCGGCGTGGCAGGAAGGGAGGGGGAAGCAGTTGTGAGGAGTGGGGGGGAAATAGGGTGAATGTTGCAGTGCCACTCAAGTCGCTCGTAAGGGCGAACGACTGCCGTGGTGCTGCAATATTCGTAACTTCGGGACTTGCTCATAAACACTAGGGGGCGCTCATCACATAACTTTGAACGAGCGTTAAGTGAACGCTCGTAACTCGGGGATTACCTGTATTACAAATACCTATATTCCCAGTGACCTCTGCCCATCTTCTTCCCAGATTTCTGATTGTTGAGCATTCTGATTCTCAACCAGTTTGACTGTCAATGTTTAAAGAAAACATGTGTTTGGTCACTTGGTCACTCAACAGTGAGACACACTGGTGAAGCGGGCACAGCAGCAGCTGCATTTTCTGTGTCGTATGAGAAGAGCACATTTTCCTTCCCCTGTCCTTACCACTTTCTATAGAGGGACGATTGAAAGTATCCTGTCGTACTGTATTACTATTTGGTTTGGAAGTATTACTGTTTTGGACAGGAAGACTGTGCAGAGAGTGGTGAGGATGGCAGAAAAGATTATTGGAAGTTCACTTCCTTCTATTCAGGACATGGCATATAAGCACTGCTTGACCAGGGTCTGCAGTAATGTCAGGGATGCTACACATCCTCTCCATGACCGGTTTTGTTACCTTCTGGGAGGAGGCTTCGTGGTATCCAAAGCAGAACAACTAGATTCTGTAATAGTTTTGTACCATATAGTATCAACCTTGTTAACTCTCAAGACTTTTTTCTGCTATGTATTCAAAATGGACTGCGATATATATATATATGTTTGTGTGTGTATGCATACATATATGTATATATACAGCACATGTATGTGTATGTACATGTATGTGTGTGTGTGTGTGTGTGTGTGTGTATATATATATATATTCAATAACACAGTCCTCGATCTCCGGGAGAAATATAAACCAGCTGTTTATTGTTAAAAAGTTTAAAACAATAAAAACAACTATTTACAATATTAAAACAACTTAGCTTTCGCTGGTCCTCTGCCAGCATCCTCAGAGTAAAGTTTTGGGGTGGAAATTACTTTT
>JALGBA010003209.1:0-47086 GCA_023970755.1 Azemiops feae | reverse complement strand
TAGCACTGATGATGTTACCTAGTTGGGCTAGGTACAAACATTCTCTTCTATCAACATCTGCTTCCATTATATATTATAGATTGTTATACAGACTTATAGGGGGAAGGTGATGAAGAGAGGTTTCTGGGTAGACCTCACCGTTTTCAGTGGAGAGTCTGCTTCCCCCCCCCCATCCATCTTTTGTCCCCACTAGCAACTATACCCCTGTCTCGGCTATTATTCTTAGCCACGCCAACCTTCAATTTTATTTACAACCTTCCAGCAAACATTTAAATCTGAATAAAGAGATTATTTACATTTTTAAGGGGGGGGGGGGAAATCCACTCATCCCTCAAGCGTTTGCCACTCCCAATAGCAAAAGCTGGGCTTTGTTGTTTTTATTCCTTGACTTTATTTTTTTCTTCAACCGGCTCTTTGTGAAATGGAAAAAAAAGGTTTCCCTGACTCCATTAAGTGCTGCCTGGACATGTTCGCTTTGATCCACACATATCGAGAGCTTCCAAAAATATCTGAGGGACAAGCATCTAAACAGAGAGATCAATTCTCCGACACTTCTTCCCTTGTCTGCTTCTCGTGACTGACTGTGTCATTATTGAACAACTAAAGCAACGACAGTTGGCTTGAATTTTTTTAAAAAAAATAAGGCAACTGATTTGGACTTTTTTTTTTTTTTTTGAAACTTTACTTTTTTCCAGCTTTCTCTTCTGTGTGAAAAGGGTTGTTTGTTTGTTTGAAAGAATAACAGAGCTGAGAAAATCTTCTCCTTTGTTTTTATGGCCTTGGAATGAATTCAGGCACCGAGTGATCACTGGAACAAGATCCTGTAATTGTCTTGGCAACATGTTTACGAGATGGCTTGACAGCACCCTCTTCCAAAGTCCAAAGTCACTAGAATAGAATAGAATAGAATAGAATAGAATAGAATAGAATAGAATAGAATAGAATAGAATAGAATAGAATAGAATAGAATAGAATAGAATAGAATAGAATAGAATAGAATAGAATAGAATATATGGAATGGAATAAGGAATGGAATGGAATGGAATGGAATGGGATGGGATGGGATGGGATGGGATGGGATGGGATGGAATGGAATGGAATGGAATAGAATAGAATAGAATAGAATAGAATAGAATAGAATAGAATAGAATAGAATAGAATAGAATAGAATAGAATAGAATAGAACGGAACGGAACGGAACGGAACAGAATAGAATATATAGAATGGAATGGAATAGAATAATAAGAATAGAATAGAATAAGGAATGGAATAAGGAATGGAATGGAATGGAATGGAATGGAATGGAATGGAATGGAATGGAATGGAATAGAATAGAATAGAATAGAATAGAATAGAATAGAATAGAATAGAATAGAATAGAATAGAATAGAATAGAATAGAATGGAATAGAATAGAATAGAATAGAATAGAATAGAATAGAATAGAATATAAAGTAGCCAACTACTGGTAGGTTTGCACCATCATGAGCACATTATATCAATGCTTCAGATCTTGCCTTGACTTCCTTTGGCTTCTAGATTTGGAGGTACCTGGCTCAATAGTAGTAACTGTGAGAGGGACCTCGGAGTCCTAGTGGACAATCACTTAAATAGGAGCCAGCCGTGTGCTGCAGCTGCCAAAAAAGCCAACACAGTGCTAGGCTGCATTAACAGAGGGATAGAATCAAGATCACATGAAGTGTTAAAATCACTTTATAATGCCTTGGTAAGACCACAGTTAGAATATTATATCCAGTTTTGGTCGCCACAATATAAAAAAAGATGTCAAGACTTTGGAAAGGGTGCAGAGAAGAACAAAAAAGATGATCGGGGGACTGGAGGCTAAAACATATAAGGAACGGTTGCTGGAATTGGGAATGTCCAGTTTAATGAAAAGAAGGACTAGGGGGTGGCATGTTAGCAGTGTTCCAATATCTCAGGGGCTGCCCCAAAGAAGAGGGAGTCAAGCTATTCTCCAAAGTGTCTGAAGGCAGGACGAGAAGCAATGGATGGAAACTGATCAAGGAGAGAAGCAACCTAGAACTAAGGAGAAACTTCCTGACAGTAGGAACAAACATTCAGTGGAACGACTTGCTTTCAGATCTTGTGGGTGCTCCATCACTGAGATTTTTAAGAAAACAAATTGGACAATCATTTGTCTGAAATGGTATAGGGTTTCCTGCTTGAGCAGGGGGTCAGCCTAGAAGCCCTCCAAGGTCCCTTCTAAGTCTGTTATTCTGGGTGCAATCCAAAGTACTTTCGATCTATAAAGTCCTGCATACCTTGATCATGAGAGTCTTCTGGGCCCCTTTCTCCGATCAGAATTGACCCATTCAATCCATGCATCTTGTAGTTCCTTATGATTGTGAAGGGCTGAAATTCCTGGAATAGCTTCTCCAGGGGTGTCCAAGGGACAGGTATTCTGTACCACGTATACTGAGAGAAAAGTTAGTGGCAAAGACAGGAAGGTACAAGGCAGAAAGGAACTATTAAGATTAATAATGCAGAGGGAAGTGCAGCTCAGGATAGGTTATCAAATATTATAAAAGTGGCATACGATGAAAGTGAGACACACACGAAATAAATGGGATGCTTAGCAAATGGTGTGACCTTATCCAAGGAGAGAAAAAAAAAGGTGAGTTGGTTCTCTCTTGATTGTTTAATGTATTTATAGATAAATATGTGTGGAATGCCTACGGTGACATTAAAAGGTGTGCTGGTTTGGAAAGCGAAAGCTTTTGTGATTTGGTATGCCGAAGATGCGATGCGGTTGGCTAAGAAACAGAATCATTTGCAAGGAAGGCTAAATAGAATGTATGATGCAACGAGGCAAAAGGACCTTAAAATAAATATATGTGGCCAAGGTGGTTGCATTTAACCGGGAACATAAAAATGGATTGAACAATTTTAAGTTATACATAAATTGCAAGGGAGGAAAAAAACAGCACGTAAATGCATTTGTGTGCTTCGGTAGAGTGTTTAGTAAAGCTGTGGAGAATGGATGGAGGTAGGTTAAGATCTGCTATGGGCAGTGGTGAGATTCAGCCGGTTCGCACCACTTCGGCAGAACCGGTAGCTAATTTTTTGTTGCCCAGGCCCAGAATGGACTTCCGGAAGCGGCATCCATGCAGAGAACCGGTTGTTCACATATTTGAATCCCACCACTCCTTCCTTCCTTCCTTCCTTCCTTCCTTCCTTCCTTCCTTCCTTCCTTCCTTCCTTCCTTCCTTCCTTCCTTCCTCCCTCCCTCCCTCCCTCCCTCCCTCCCTTCCTGTGTGGATTCAGCCGGTTTGCACCAGTTTGGCAGAACCGGTAGCTAATTTTTTTGTTGCCCAGGCTCAGAATGGACTTCCGGAAGCGGCATCCACGCAGAGAACTGGTTGTTCACATATTTGAATCCCACCACTCCTTCCTTCCTTCCTTCCTTCCTTCCTTCCTTCCTTCCTTCCTTCCTTCCTTCCTTCCTTCCTTCCTTCCTTCCTTCCTTCCTTCCTTCCTCCCTCCCTCCCTCCCTCCCTCCCTCCCTCCCTTCCTGTGGTGGGATTCAGCCGGTTTGCACCACTTTGGCAGAACTGGTAGCTAATCTTTTATTGCCCAGGCCCAGAATGGACTTCCGGAAGCGGCATCCATGCAGAGAACCGGTTGTTCACATATTTGAATCCCACCACTGGCTACGAGTAATAAAAAGGTAGTAGGTAGAGTACAATTGGAGGTGAGAAACTGACGTCTCTGAAAGAAATGGCGGTGTACGGAAGCGTGCTCCTAATCTCTTTGTCCCAAAGATGGTTTTTCACGAGGCAACTGGACTTCCTTGTTTTTCTTTGAAGATGTTTTGCTTCTCATCCAAGAAGCTTCTTCAGCTCTGACTGGATGGTGGGGAATGGAAGGATTTATACTCCTTGCAGACAGTTGGTCATTTGCCTTCTTTTAGGGAGTCATTGAGGCCACTTGGAGGTTGCTGCCTCCTGCAGCCAAGAAGGCTCCACACCCATTTACACCACTCAGGTGACCCTGAGGACTCAGATAAACCTCCAGGTGGCCCCAACGACTCTCTAAAAGAATAACATTGAACCTCAGCTTTTTCCTTCTCCATAATAGTATAAACTAGCCATTTCTATAACAACAGATCTATCTACAGTAGTGGCCAAAATTGTGGAAACCTTTTGGGAAAAGTGTATTTTTGAGGTTTGATGGCTAATAACACCACTTCTTTTGGGGAGTAGTACCATAAAGTTACATATCAATGGAAAGATAATTTAATCAAGAATGTAATGCAACACAATTTGTTCAATTATCTGTACTGTATTCTATGAAAAGTTATAGCCAAATAACCAGAAAAAGGAAGCACAACTTGCTTATGTTGATATCAGGTAGCTTTCCTTCATCTGACTGTAGCCAATGAGCAGGAGTGTTTAGAGAGCCAATCGGGTGTCATCTTGTTTTGGCAATGAGCCAATCAGATCACAGTAGGATCCAGTTATGGATGTCATGTATTGAAGCTGAGAGGAGGACATTGGTCAGTGTGTGATGTGATGGCTATCAAGTTGGTTGGGGTTTTTTTGTGTTCTTTCATTGAGTGAGCTTGTAAGACATAATAAAATTAAAGTAATGGTGCAAAGAGTTGACTGGTTGCCCAGAAAGCGATGTAAAATAGTATTATTCAGTGAACAAGGCTACAGTTATAAAGAAATTAGAAGAAAAATGGGTGGAAACTTAACCAAAAGTGGCATTTCTACTGTATACACTTTCCCCAAAAGGTTTCCACAATTTCGGCCACTACTGTAATCAGTAAGACCCAAAATCAAAGTTTCTTTTTAAAAAAAATGTTTTATTGATTTTCTAATTTTACATTTAAGTATTTAAAAAGCAACGTGGTGGCTGAGTTAATCGAAAATCCAATGACATACAAACATCTTTAGTACAAGTCTCAAACTACCACATTAAATATTTCCTCTCTTTTCCCTTTTGTATTTACTGTCTCCTGTTTACACCAATACAATTCTTATTATATCAATTAAATAAAAATAACATTCTTACATTTATCAATAATATTTAGCTTATACATATCCTGGTTATTTTAACCTTCAGTCTTTATAGACAATCAATGTCCTAATTAGTTTTTCCCCAATTTTTAGTTTCCCATTAATATTTAAATTTAACATTTAATATTTATCATTCCCAGGTTTTAAGTGACCAAAGTTCCCTTTATCACAATTCATCACATAGTCTAATATTCAGGATACACGTCTTATCTATTTGAATATATTCTATTTCTCACCATCTTACATCGTCTAATTAATAATACAGTGTAACATTCTTATTTTCTGTTAATTTCCAAATGTCTTAAATTTAGTAACCAAAATTTCTCTTGTTTCAGCATCAAATACTTCCTCTCTTTTTCTCTTAATGTCTACTATCTCACATTTAAGCTAGTACAGTTCTCATTATGTCAGCTAAGTAAAAACATGTTTATTACATTTATCAGTAGATTTTTTAGCTTATGTATATCTTAATTACTCTTACATTCAAAGTTCCATTTTTTTCCCCACCTCAAGCACAAAAGTCCAGAAGCGGTTTCCAAGTTTTTTTTTTCTTTTATCATCTCTGCTAACTCCATCAGCTTTTGCAACCCATTCATCCATTGTGGGGATTAAAGCGTCCTTCCATTTTTATTTATATATTTATTTTTGTACATAAAGTAATCTTGCTGCCGTCAACATATATAACATATATGTGGACAATCACTTAAATATGAGCCAGCCGTGTGCTGCAGCTGCCAAAAAAGCCAACACAGTGCTGGGCTGCATTAACAGAGGGATAGAATCAAGATCACGTGAAGTATTAATACCACTTTACAATGCCTTGGTAAGGTCACACTTGGAATACTGCATCCAGTTTTGGTCACCACGATGTAAAAAAGATGTTGAGACTCTAGAAAGAGTGCAGAGAAGGGCAACAAAGATGATTAGGGGACTGGAGGCTAAAGCATATCAGGAACGTTTGCTGGAATTGGGTATGTCTAGTTTAATGAAAAGAAGGACTAGGGGTGATATGATAGCAGTATTCCAATATCTCAGGGGTTGCCACAAAGAAGAGGGAGTCAAGCTATTCTCCAAGGCGCCTGAGGGCAGGACAAGAAGTAATGGATGGAAACTAGTCAAGGAGAGAAGCAACCTGGAACTGAGGAGAAAGTTCCTGACAGTTAGAACAATTAACCAGTGGAACAACCTGCCTCCAGAAGTGGTGAATGCTCCAACACTGGAGGTTTTTAAGAAGAGACTGGACAGCCATTTGTCCGAAATGGTATAGGGATTCCTGCCTGAGCAGGAACTTTATTACTACTTTATTACTACTTTATTACTACTTTATTACTTTATTAACATCAAAGTTCTAATTGTTTTTTTCCCCAAGTCATTTTCCATTAAACCCACCATCCTTTTGGTCTTCTGGTCTTATTTCTGCTGATTGACCTGGAGATGTTTAATGGTAAGAAGATCTCATCCCTGTGCCATCCAACTCCTTGATTCTAATTTTTACATAGCTTTTAAAATTGGAATTATTTTTATATTTATCCTTTTTGTTGGAGGCACAATGGTTCAGCAGTTAAGGATGCTCAGCTTGTCAGCTGGTGTGAGATCTGAGCACCACATGACAGGGTGAGCTCCCGTTCCTTGCCTCAGCTAGCAGTTCAACCTAGCAGTTCAAAAGCATGCAAATGTGAGGTACCACTGCGGTGGGAAGTTAGCAGCATTCCATGTGCCTCGGTGTATAGTCATATTGGTCACATTACCATGGAAGTGTCTTAGGACAATGCTGGCTCCCTCAGCTAAGAAACAGAGATGGACACTACTCTCTAGAGTCAGACATGACTGGACAGAGGAAACTTTTATCTTTATTTTTACTTTTTATTTCCCCTGTCCTGACCACTTTCTACAGGGGGACGATCGAGAGCATCCTGTCATACAGCATCACAGTCTGGTTTGGAAGCATCCCTGCTTCAGACAGGAAGGCGGTGCAGAGAGTGGTGAGGATGGCCAAAAAGATCATTGGCAGCTCCCTCCCTCCCATCCAGGACATAGCACAGAAGCGTTGCTTGAGCAGGGTCCGTAAGATTATTTGGGACACTACACATCCTCTTCACGACCTGTTTGTTATGTATATGTAGGGGCGTGGGTCTATACATATGTTGTTCATTGTATGTTTTAGGTGTGTGTCACGTATGTGTTTCACTTTGAGAGCAGGCAACTAAATTTCATTTTTGATGTGTGCTGTTGTGCCCACAGTAAAAAAAAACGACAATAAAGGTTATCTTATCTTATCTTATCTTATCTTATCTTATCTTATCTTATCTTATCTTATCTTATCTTATATTATCTTATCTTATCTTATCTTATCTTATCTTATCTTATCTTATCTTATCTTATCTTATCTTATCTTATCTTATCTTATCTTTTGACTAAGATGATTAAAGGCCTGGAGACAAAAACATATGAAGAATGGTTGCAGGAATTGGGTATGGCCAGTCTAGAGAAAAGAAGGACTAGGGTGTGTGTGTGTGACATGATAACCATGTTCCAATATCCCAGGGGCTGCCCCAAAGAAGAAGGAGTCAAGCTATTCTCCAAAGCACCTGAAGGCAGGACAAGAAGCAACGGATGGAAACTCATCAAGGAGAGAAGCAACCTGGAACTAAGGAGAAACTTCCTGACAGTTAGAACAGTTAACCAGTGGAACAACCCGCATCCAGAAGCGGTGAATGCTCCAACACTGGACGTTTTTAAGAAGAGACTGGACAGCCATTTATCTGAAATGGTATAGGGTTTCCTGCCTGAGCAGGGGGTTGGACTAGAAGACCTCCAGGGTCCCTTCCAGCTCTATTTTGATTGATTGATTGATTGATTGATTATATGATTCTGTAATCCGCCAAGAGCTGCCTTATCAGGCTCGGTGGGCAGCCTATAAATTTAATAAATAAATAAATGACTCCTCACTCATTCCGAAAGAGTTAATAATACAAATCTTCGTTAGGTGGGGATGACAATTAAACTGGCTGCTCAAAACTAGGAGGACCTGCTGAAACGACTGCCCATGGAGCCATTATAAACGATGCGCATCTTCCTTTTTGCCAAATGGCTGCTTTTACGACCGCCGAGGGACGGATTTCACAATCCAGCCGAGGACTTTCTCCAACCCGAATAGGTCCACCGAGCAAATAGCAGAAGCCTCATCAAGCATTTCTAATTTCTAACGGAGTTGAGGTTTTTTTTTTCTCATTTGACGGAGGCATGATGGATTGGTTTCCGGGGCGAAGCAAGAAGGATGTGAAGGGGGTCTCGTGCAGGAAGGAGGAGAAAACAGGTTGACGCTCTCGTGAAAATCAGACTAGTGGCTCCAACAGCTTCTAGAGGAATAACGTTGAAACGGAAAGAAACTCTCTCTTTTTTTTTTACGTGTGCAAGGCATGTAGGTTCAATAGGTATATGACTCAACCTAGAATGAAAGAAAAAAAAAATCCTGACAGTGGAAACAATAAACCAGTAGAACAACCTGCCTCCAGAAGTTGTGGGTGCTCCATCACTGGAGGTTTTTAAGAAGAGACTGGACAGTCATTTGTCTGGAATGGTATAGGGTCTCCTGCTAGAGCAGGGGTTGGACTAGAAGACCTCCAAGGTCCCTTCCAGCTCTATTCTGATTGATTGATTGAACTTATCAAGGAGAGAAGCAACCTGGAATTAAGGAGAAACTTCCTGACAGTGAGAACAATTAACCAGTGGAACTGCTTGCCTCCAGAAGTTGTGGGTGCTCCGTCACTGGAGGTTTTTAAGAAGAGATTGGACAACTATTTGTCTGGAATGGTATAGGGTGATCTGCTTGAGCAGGGGGTTGGACTAGAAGACATCCAAGGTCCCTTCCAACTGTCTTATTCTATAGTCTGTCAAAAGGGAGATAAAGAGGAAAAGAACGTTATGAGGGTGAAGATTCGTTCTCCGAGCTTGTGGGTTGGTTTCTGAACATTTCATTACCCGGCTAGGTAACATCTTCAGCAGAGTCTAGGAGATGTCAGTGTCGGTGTTCTTCTGCTTATAAGGGCTTCAGGTGAGGGTGTGTCAAGTGAGGGTCTTGTGGTAGGTCAGGTATGAGTCATCAGTGAGGGGCTTGTGATGGGTCTTGTGATGGGGCGGTTACATCAGGTGAGGGTTATTGGGAGGTGAACCTCTGGAGGGGGCTTGCGCGGGATGGTTGAGGGTCGGTGCTGTCTCTGGTTGGCTGTGCTGTTGATTTGGATTCTGAGGGCTTCATATGTCATTGACCTACAACCCGCCTACGAACCCCTTAGAATCCAAATCAACAGCACAGCCAACCAGAGACAGCATCGACCCTCAACCATCCCGCACAAGCCCCCCCTCACCAGCAGTTCAACTCCCAAAGACCCTGACAAGATCAAAGCAAAGTTCCACCTATTGAAACTTTATGGAGGCTGAACCCAGAAAAAAACCAGAGATCAACGCTGCTAACATTGGATGTTCTTGCTTTGACAACATATGGAGATGCAGCCTTTTTCTTTCTCATGCTTTACTCTTAGAATTAGATGATACTGGGGGAGGAGGAGGAATGTGGTGGGAGTTAGTTAGACCTAACAATATTGTACTAGTGTGTGAATTCAGAGCTTGAAATAAGAGATGATAAGAAATGGCGGGTTGGAGAACTGGAGGGAAAGCCTGCATTTCAAACTAATTGGAGAATGGGATTTATGACTGTTAATTAGAGGAGGGAATTGTGTTTGACACTGTGTGCTAAGGGGAGGGGAATCCAGATTTTGGCTTTGCTTATGTATGTGCCGATGCTATGCCACTCGAATAAAGATTCTTTAAGGTAAACAATGCCTCAAAGTTCTTTGAAGAGTTTCATCTGTCGGAACCATGACACCAAACTATCAACAGTCAGCTCAAGAATCCAAATAAAACTTCAGATTAATTCCGTTTCTGAAAATCTTAAAGTGTATTGAATACACTGCATGGTTATGCCGAAGCCAAACTAACTCTGAGGTTCCCACACCAGTTCATAGACTTAAACAATAGTTTTCCCAGCCAAATCCCCAACGTCTTACGTAATCCATATCAACAAGTCTACTTTGTTATGGGAACCATCTGCTTCTAATCCACACCTGATCTGGTGTCCTTGACAAGGCTTCAGGCTCCCACAGTCTGCAGCTGAATTGAAGAAGCTTCGTTTCTCCTTCTACCCACTTGAAAGTAACACCTCCCTCCCCTTTATCTAAAGGTGAGGTGAAATGCAGAGGCGCATAACTGCCAAAGTTTCATACCTGACACAAACTGGGTGTGTGTCATAGGCTTGATAGTCTTCTGAATCAAAATCATGGCACCTGGGAGACATTACCTGGTGCTGTACAGAAAAAAGAGAAGGTAACAGGAAGATCTTCAAGCCATACCCTGTGTAGTTTGTTACAATTCTGCTAGCACAGATGGAGAAACCTGAGGTCAAGTTCTCTTCTGATTGACAATCTAGCTGCTTTCCACTTGGCGATTTGGAGTCAAAGCCAACACTTTGAATTAGGACTAGAAATGGACTAGACGTCCATGAAGTTCTTTAAGAGCAAAGATCTCATCAACTAGTTCCTACACACTCAACCAACTCAAGTAGAGTGACCAAAGGTTGAGAGAGTCAGAGGGCCATTGTGAGCCTCCTGACTTTTTACTTGGCTGCAGAAAATAGCTTGGGTGATGTGTTGATGGACACCTGGAGGTAACCGCTTCTCTGCCCCTGACTGAGATTTCTGAGATCTTTTAGCACCTTGTATTATTGAGTCCAGCTGTTATTAAGCTTAGTGAGACACTGCCACCTAATTCCATTTCTTTTCATCTGGAACGTGGCCAGGATGTTAAAATCTGGGCTCAGAAGATCAAACTCTTCACAGTTGACCACTCTAAAATGAAGATGATGTGGAGGCTGAACTCTTAATAGATTTCTTTTTTTTTTTTTTTTGCTCAGCGCATCGAACAAACCCGTGGAAGGGAAGAAGAGAATTAAAATAGTGGACGAAAGAGACAGAAAGGGAAAGACTTGGAATCAATTTGAGGAGGCACCTGAGTGATCGGGATGAGATTTAGTTTTCTCTGCTGGATGCAGGGATTCCATTAGAAAGGTCACCTTCTGTCTGGAGGCTGCTTGCAGCACCATAAGGAAGAGAGAAGTTGTCGTGAGCAACATCAGATTGTGCCCTTGTCATTCATAGTGGTAGCTGAGCTGCCGTATTGTATAATTTATATCTCAGTTAAAGCAACGAGTGATAATCATCTGCTCACTCAAGCAAGGTTTAAATCAGGCTTTTTAGCTCCCTGGTTATGAGACTGGTTTCTTAAGGTCAGGCAACTGAAGTCTTTCTCCATGGCTCCGTCCTGTAGAGAAAGCAGAATAGGAGAGAATAGAGCTGGAAGGGACCTTGGAGGTCTTCTACTCCAGCCCCCCTGCTCAACCATTTCAGACAAGTCAGAGCTGAAGAAGCTTCTTGGAGGAGAAGCGAAATGTCTTCAAAGAAAAACTAAGGAAGTCCAGTTGCCTCCTGGAAAAAAAGCACCTTTAGGTCCCCATCACAACGTAGAAATGAGAATAGCTTGAATTGTCACAACAATGCTAGGACATGGGAATGGACAGAGACGGGCAGTTAAGCACCGTTTCGCCACCTGTCCCAACCTGTCACTTAAACTAGCTTTTGTGTTTTGTTGTGTGCTTTGCCTGAATGATCAGGCCAGTTCTTGTCCTCTAACCAGGGGTCCCCAACCTGTGGCCCGTGGCCTGGTAGTGGGCCGTGGGATGCTGGCCACCGAGTGATGGGACAGGCTGGCTAGTGCGTGCATTTGTGTGCACAAACCCCCACTCGTGTTAGCGCTGCGGCCATGGGGCGCAAAAACAGGACGCCACGCCACGTGGTGCAAAAACGGGGTGCCACCGTGCTGCGGGGCATGAAAATGGGCCGCTGCTGCACCACAGAGCACAAAAATGGGCTGCCACCACACCGCAGGGCGCAAAAACGGGATGCTGACACACCGCGGGGCACAAAAACAGGACGCTGCACTCCGGGAAAAAGGGACAATGCCGCACCTCAGGGCACAAAAAAGGGCCGACGCTGCGCCTCAGGGTGCAGAAACAGGGCGCTGCGCACAAGAACAGGGCAGGGCTAGCGAGTATCACGCAAGTGCTAGCCCCGCCCTGTTGGCGTCACGCGCATGCTCACGGTCCCGTGCACATGCGCGCATGCGTAAAATGTTTTCCCCTCCCTTTTCTTCCGGTCCGCCAAGCAAGAAAGGTTGGTGACCTCTGCTCTAATCAAATATTCCGCAGCATATACGAAGATGTTTCTCAGAATATCTTTGATTCTGGAATGCAGAATAGACGGTATTTGGGCGAGACACACAGCCTTGCTGGAATATAGCACAGCCAATTGCCATCCCTTCTGTTGTTTTCTTTTTAAATAGTAATAATGAACAGACACAAACACACACACACACACAAAATTTGTTCCTGCACCAGCAAAAGTTAAAAAAAAAACTTGCCTTTTGCCAGCAGTCTAAGCTGCTCTGGATCATAAAATTGTTTATGAGTCCCAGGCGCAGCTGGCCACATGCATAAAAATGGCCAAAGTTTTCTTTCAAAATATTAAATAATTCATTGCTGGATAAATATTTTACATGGACGTGATCCAAGTGTACATGGCTTCATTGTGTATGTCAACGGCAATGGGGAGAAATGAAAACTTAGGAAAAGGCTTAGCAAAATTGGTTAGGAAGAAGACATTGCAAGATTTTTCCTTCCTTCCTTCCTTCCTTCCTTCCTTCCTTCCTTCCTTCCTTCCTTCCTTCCTTCCTTCCTTCCTTCCTTCCTTCCTTCCTTCCTTCCTTCCTACCTTTTTCCATCTTTCTTCTTTTAATCTTTATTTCTTCCCTCCCTCCCTCCCTCCCTCTCTTTCTCCTTCTTTCCTTCCTTCCTTCCTTCCTTCCTTCCTTCCTTCCTTCCTTCCTTCCTTCCTTCCTTTTTTCTTTCTTTCTTTTGAAAATCAGCTTCCTTCACTGAGTTCTGACATTGAGCAGAAAATCTAGATAAAACGGACTTATCTTTCCAGAAATTCCTAAACCGATATCTATAGGTCAAGCTATCATATTCCCATTAAAAGAAAAGGCAGGTGAAAACTATAGAGGAAGGCCCAAACTTCATTGCTTTTTGTAGAATTTATATTTAGGTGGGAAAAATAATTCTAGTTAGAGCAAAGAGTCAGAGAGAGCTAAAGTAAACAATCCAAAAAGCATTTAGTTAACAAGGGACATTCTTACGTTGTAATTTTCCATGCCAAATTATTTTTTTCTTTTGTCCCTTTTTTCTGATTAATGGCTGCATTGAACATTGATTTTGCCTCTCTGTCTGTGTTTGTGTCTCTATCTCCATCTTTCTCTCCCTATCTTTGTATCCTGCTTGAGCTGAGGGTTGGACTAAATGACCTCCAAGTTCCCTTCCAACTGTGTTACTCTCTCTCTCTCTCTTTCTCTGCCACATCTCCAATGGCAAGACATAAGGCAGAACAATTCTCTCCCATTTTTCCCCAATTTACTATTTCTCACTACATTGCAGAAAAGGCAATTGACTTACAAGAATGTGGCTGCAATTTTCATGGTTGAGAACTTGTAATCTTGCATGCCTTTAGCTGGGGCCAAAGCAGAGTGGCATATTGAAGCTCAGATGTTCATTTTGTAGTCTATAGATATTTCCTACCTTTAGGAAGATCTGGATAGAACTTTATTCCTGAATTTAGAATAGAATAGAGCTGGAAGGGACCTTGGAGGTCTTCTAGTCCAGCCTCCTGCTCAAGCAGGACGTCCTATACGATCTCAGACAGGTGATTGTCCAGTCTCTTTTTAAAAACTTCCAGTGATGGAGCGCCCACGATTTCTGGAGGCAAGCTGTTCCACTGGTTAATTGTCCTCACTGTCAGGAAGTTTCTCCTTAATTCCAGGTTGCTTCTCTCCTTGATCAGTTTCCAACCATTGTTTCTTGTCCTTCCCTCTGGTGCTCTGGTGAATAACGTGACCCCCTCTTCTTCTTTGTGGCAGCCCCTCAAATACTGGAACACTGCTATCATGTCTCCCCTATTTCTTCTTTTCTTTAGACTAGCCAAACCCAAGTCCCGCAGCCGTTCTTCGTATGTTTTAGTCTCCAGGCCTTTGATCATCTTAGTTAATAATAATAATAATAAAGTTGAAAGGGACCTTGGAGGTCATCAAGTCCAACCCCCTGCTCAGGCAGGTAACCCTATACCATTTCGGACAAATGGCTGTCCAGTTTCTTCTTAAAAACTTCCAGTGTTGGAGCATTCACCGCTTCTGGAGGCAGGTTGTTCCACTGGTTAATTATTCTAGCTGTCAGAAAGTTTCTCCTTAGTTCTAGGTTGCTTCTCTCCTTGATTAGTTTCCATCCGTTGCTTCTTGTCCTGCCTTCAGGCACCTTGGAAAATAGCTTGACTCCCTCTTCTCTGTGGCAGCCCCTGAGATATTGGAACACTGCTATCATGTCCCCCCTCGTCCTTCTCTTGATTAAACTAGACATACCCAATTCCATCAACCTTTCCTTATATGTTTTAACCTCCAGTCCCCTAATCATCTTTGTTGCTCTTCTCTGCATTTTTCCCAAACTCTCAACATCTTTTTTTGTGATAAAGTGACCAAAACTGGCTGCAGTATTCCAGGTGTGGCTTCACTAGAGTTTTACAAAGTGGTACTAATACTTCGCGTTATCTTGATTCTATGCCTCTGTTTATACAACCCAGGATTGTACTGGCTTTTTTGGTTGCTGCTGCACATGGCTGGCTCATAGTCAAGTGATCGTCCACTAGGACTCCAAGGTCCCTCTCACAGTTACTGTTTTTGAGCCTAATCTGTACTTATATCTTTGATTTTTCCTGCCTAAATGTAAAACTTTGCTTTTCTCCACATTGAAACTCATTTTGTTGGATAGGGCCCATTGTTCAAGTTGGTCAAGATCTTTTTGGATCCTGAGTTTGTCTTCTGGGGTGTTGGCTACTCCTGCCAGCTTGGTGTCATCTACAAGTTTGATGAGTTCCCCTTCTATCCCCTCATCTAAGTCATTAATGAAGATATTGAAGGGTCCTGGGCCTAAGACGGAGCCTTGTGGTACCCCACTGCTTACTTCTCTCCATGTGGATGAATCTGAACTGGGAGCGCCTAACTCTAGTTTCTTCTTCCCTGACTCTGTCAATTCTTCTAGAATAATTTGGCTTCCACCAAATTAGAATGATTGTTTGTATATTCAAGAGCCGCAATGTCTTTATAAAAGTGCACACGGCAGATCCCATTTTGAATTATTCCTCCTTTCCTTCTGCTTCCTTCCGTAGTCTCATCAATGCGTGAATCATTTCTCCTGGAAATGTAGCAGGTTGAGTTGCAAAGAGAGGAATCCGAGAGTTCCCAAATGTTGAAAAAAAAAAAGTAGGCTTGGGGATAAGCAGCCAGCAGTAAATCTTTTCCGGGGAAAGCCTCCTCTTTTGCTTTCCGATAATTAATTACTATTAAGGCAATCAATTCAACTTAGCAGAAACCCGTGACTTTATGGACCAATAAATGCCACATCACCCTGGAAGAGCAATCAAGCACCAGTCAATTGTTTATGAACTATTCATCTTGGTAAGTGCCTGAGTATAAACAAAATATCTTTTTTCACTGAAGCGCCTTGAAAATATCCATCAATATGAGTTAAAATTTGGGTACAGATGTGCGTGGAAATCACTCAGCAGAGTGTTTTTATCTTTCCTGATGGCAAACTCAAAAAGAAGGGGAAAAAAAGCCTTCTCAGGATGATACTTGGAGAGTTGCCAGTCATTGCATTAGATGAGTAGTTCTCCTTCTCCTTCCCCTCCTCCTCCTCCACCTCCTCCTTCCGTTTCTCCATCTCCTTGTCCTCCTCCTTCCCTTTCTCTTTCTCTTTCCCCTTCCCTATCTCCTTCCTCTTCTCCTCCTCCCTCCCTCCCCCCTCTCTCTTTCTCTTTCTTTCTTTCTTTCTTTCTTTCTTTCTTTCTTTCTTTCTTTCTTTCTTTCTTTCTTTCTTTCTTTCTTTCTTTCTTTCTCCATCTTTCTTTCTCTTTCTTTCTCTTTCTTTCTCTTTCTTCCTCTCTCTCTCTCTCTCTCTCTCTCTTTCTTTCTTTCTTTCTTCCTTCCTTCCTTCCTTCCTTCCATCTTTCCATCCATCGATCCATCTATCATCTATCATTAAGAGTCAGTACCAGCCTGATGGCACATAATCCATTAATATTCAATGTTTTCATAAAAGCAGATCAACCCAATTTTCCTTCCTTCCTTCCTACCTTCCTTCCTTCCTTCTTTTCTCCCTTCCTTCCTTCCATCCTTCCATCCATCGATCCATCGATCCATCAATCCATCGATCCATCGATCCATCGATCATCTATCATTAAGAGTCAGTACCAGCCTGATGGCACCTAATCCATCAATATTCAATGTTTTCATAAAAGCAGATCAACCCAATTTTCCTTCCTTCCTTCCTTCCTTCCTTCCTTCCTTCCTTCCTTCCTTCCTTCCTTCCTTCCTTCCTTCCTTCCTTCCTTCCTTCCTTCCTTCCTTCCTTCCTTCCTCTTTCTTTCTTTCTTTTTTTCCCTTCCTTCCTTCCTTCCTTCCTTTTTTCCTTCTCTTTCTTTTATTTAATCTTTCTTCCTTCCTTCCTCCCTTCCTCCCTCCCTCTCTCTCTGTGTGTAGAGAGACAAAATCAGCCAGCCAAGGAGTGTGATTGTAAGAGAGTTGGATCAAAAGGAAAAAAAATCAGTTTTCATTCTTTTCACAGCCTGAAAACATTATGTTTCAACTTTGAAGGTTCATTCCTGCTGAGCCTGTTCCATTTTTCTCAGTAATTAAATGCTCTTGTGATTCTATTCTTTTGTTTTTCATTTTCTTTTAAAAGAAAAAACCTTTGTCCCAAATGGCTTTCGCTAATT
The DNA here is from genome assembly GCA_023970755.1 of Azemiops feae. NCBI lineage: Eukaryota > Metazoa > Chordata > Lepidosauria > Squamata > Viperidae > Azemiops > Azemiops feae. The sequence goes on along the minus strand of JALGBA010003209.1, from coordinate 30,061 downwards.
TCATTCCAACTGGCTTTATCAGGCTAGCAGCTGAGATAGTCCAAAACCGGGTCTCTCATCCATATTGCCTTAAAGAACATTCATTTAACAGTAATATCACCTTGACTACCCAGTTCCCTTTAAAGAAGATTTCAGCAAAATGCGTGGTTTCTATTAGCACAAAACTTCCAATGTATTTTGAAAGCAACTGTAAAAGGTTCTGATTGATTTGGTTGGATTATGTGTCATCCAACCAATTTCAACTCTTAGTCTCTACTAGGAAGTGAATTACCATTTGTCTGAAATGGTATAGGTTCTCCTGCTTAAGCAGGGGGCTGGACTAGAAGACCTCCAAGGTCCCATCCAGCTCTATTCTATTCCATTCCATTCCATTCTATTCTATTCTATTCTATTCTATTCTATTCTATTCTATTCTATTCTATTCTATTCTATTCTATTCTATTCTATTCTATTCTACTCTACTCTACTCTACTCTACTCTACTCTACTCTACTCTACTCTACTCTACTCTACTCTACTCTACTCTACTCTACTCTACTCTATTCTGTTTTCAGGACAATTTGTCCCCAACCTTTAGGTCTTCCAATAGTAGACCCTTTGTCACTGCAGTTGAGTCCATCTACCTCTCTGTTGGTCATCCTCCCCTCTTTTCTGCCACCACTTTTCTGTCCCAGCATTAGAGACTTCTCAAAAGAGTCGGGTTATCCCATCAATCAGGGGTGTCAAACTCGCAACGTCACGTGACATGTCGTGACGTATCGCGACTTTTTCCACATTGCTGGCAATGGGGTGGGTGCGGATTTGGTGTAACGCATCCGGCCCGTGGGCCGGCAGTTTGACACCCCTGCCATAAATTTTCCAAAGAATGATAGTTTGAGCCTGGTCATTGGGCCTTAAGAGAGAACTCTGGGTTGAATTCTGATCCACTCATTCGTTTTCTTGGCTGTGCTCTGTAATGGTTAAGGTGCTGACCTATAAACCATTAAGTTCTACTCCTGCCTTAGGCGTAAAAGCCAGCTGGGTGACTTTGTACAATCAGTAGGAGATGGTGAGTTCTAGTACCATCTTAGACATGAAAGACAGCTGGGTGAATTTGGTCCAATCACCAGGAGATGGTGAGTTCTAGTCCCACCTTAAACAGGAAAGCTGGCTGGGTGACTTTGGTCCAATCACTAGGAGATAGTGAGTTCTAATCCCACCTTAGACAGGAAAGCCGGCTGGGTGAATTTGGTCCAATCACCAGGAGATGGTGAGTTCTAGTCCCACCTTAAACAGGAAAGCCGGCTGGGTGACTTTGGTCCAATCACTAGGAGATAGTGAGTTCTAATCCCACCTTAGACAGGAAAGCCGGCTGGGTGAATTTGGTCCAATCACCAGGAGATGGTGAGTTCTAATCCCACCTTAGACAGGAAAGCCGGCTGGGTGACTTTGGTCCAATCACTAGGAGATAGTGAGTTCTAATCCCATCTTAGACATGAAAGTCAGCTGGGTGACTTTGTTCCAATCACCTGGAGATAGTGAGTTCTAGTCCCACCTTAGACATGAAAGACAGCTGGGTGACTTTCGTTCAATCACTCTTTCTCAACCCAATCGACCTCACAGGATTGTTGTTGGGGGCAGGGGGAATAGGAGGAGGAGGAAGTAGTAAGTATGTTCATCACATTGAGTTGTTTATAAAAATAATAAACAAACAAACAAACAAACAAATAAATAAATATTCTCAAGCTCTTCTTCAAGATTAAAGTTCAAAAGCATGAATGCTCTTTCTATCATGGTTCTTCAAAGTTCTGTTATTATTTATTTAATAACAATAACAATAACAACAAACTAATCAAGGAGAGAATCAACCTAGAACCAAAGAGAATTTTCCTGACAGAACAGCTAACTAGGGGTCTAGTCCACCCCACTGCTCAGGCAGGAAACCCTATACCATTTCGGACAAATGGCTGTCCAATTTCTTCTTTTAAAACTTCCAATGTTGGGGAATTCACCACTTCTGGAGGCAGGTTGTTCCACGGGTTAATTGTTCTAACAGTCAAGAAGTTTCTCCTTAGCTCTAGGTTGCTTCTCTCCTTGATTAGTTTCCATCCGTTGCTTCTTGTCCTGCCTTCAGGCGCTTTGGAGAATAGCTTGACTCCCTCTTCTTCATGGCAGCCCCTGAGATATTGGAATAACTGCTATCACCTCACCCCTCATCCTTCTCTTCATTAAACGAGACATACCCAATTCCAGCAACCGTTCCTTATATGTTTTAGTCTCCTGACCTCTAATCATCTTTGTTGCTCTTCTCTGTACTCTTTCTAGAGTCTCAACGTCTTTTTTACATCTTCTTTTATTTGTTTGTTTGTTTATCATGCTTTTATTATTTTTATAAACAACTCAAGGTGGTGAGCATACTTACTATTGTATTGCATTGTATGAAGCTATGGTAACCTGATAGAAGTTAAAAAAAAATATTAATGACTAATACAACTTTGGGAGGAAGTAGCCACTACATATTTCTAATCTCTCCAGTTTGCAGAGACCATACAACAGATATAGAAGACATTGGAGAACCATTTGTCTGAAATGGTATAGGGTTTCTTAAGTGGACTAGAAGACCTCCAAGGTCCCTTCCAACTCTGTTATTCTGTTATTCTATCTTATTTCTTTAAACTGCCAACGGAGTCAGTTCTAACATTTGTCTTACGTAATTATTATGGAGCCAAGTTTTTAAAAAGTGAAGTATTAAATGAATGAAAAAAGATGAACCTCTCCACAAGATGAAGCTGAACTAAATATGCCACCTTTTAAAAAAAGAAAAGATTATAAATATTGTGCCAGCCCGTCTGTTATATTCTGTATAGAAGTCTCTCAGCTCAACTCACTGCAAAGAGTTAGAATAGAACAGAATATCTTTATTGTCATTGTGTAACTCACAACAAAATTAAGTGCCATTCACAGTGTTCACTATACACAAGTAAAAACCACAAAGAAGAACATACATTATATACAGACATCCTTCACATTTTATTTTCACCATTGTGCTGCCCCTAATATTGCACTTCAATATTGAACTATACAGTGGTATTTAATATGGTTACAGCTCTGGGATAACAACTATTTTTCAGCCTATTTGCCTTTGTTTTTATTATCCTGTACAGTCTGGCAAATCTAGACAGCATACTAAAAAGCAGAGATGTCACCCTGCCAACAAAAGTGCGTATAGTTAAGGCCATGGTTTCCCCAGTTGCAATGTATGGCTGCAAAAGTTGGACCATAAGAAAGGCTGAGCGCCAAAGAATGGAGGCCTTTGAACTATGGTGCTGGAGAAGACTCCTGCGAGTCCCCTGGACTGCAAGGCGATCAAACCAGTCAGTCCTGGAGGAGATCAACCCTGACTGCTCTTCAGAAGGCCAGATCCTGAAGTCGAAACTCAAGTACTTTGGCCACCTAATGAGAAGGAAGGACTCACTGGAGAAGAGCCTAATGCTGGGAAAGATGGAGGGCAATAGAAGAAGGGGACGACAGAGAATGAGGTGGCTGGATGGAGTCACTGAAGCAGTAGGCGTGAGCTTAAATGGACTCCAGAAGATGATAGAGGACAGGAAGGCCTGGAGGAACGTTGTCCATGGGGTTGCGATGGGTTGGACATGACTTCGCAACTAACAACAACAACAACCCTCTGCCAGATGTTAATAGTTCAAAAAAAAGAATGTCCGGGATGAGATGAGTCTTTAAGGATATTTTGAGCTTTCTTAAGACAACAGGAACTGTACAGTTCATCCGGGGGGGGGGGAGGAGAGAGAACAGCCAATAATCCTCTGGGTGATGATAATATAGATAGTTGTTGTGGAGAAAGGACATATCTACTAGATAAACACTGCAAAGTTTTAGAAAGGGTCTCTTCTCAGCCACTTCTTCCCCACCAGTGACTCAAGGTTAGCCAGTCTTTTCACTCCTCTTCTCAACTCAGATCCAGATTCCACCACACTTTGTATCGTACAAAATAGAGGCAGGCTATAAATCTAATACACCAAAGAACAAACAAGTAGCAATAGCAATGGCACTTAGACTTATATACCGCTTCATTGTGCTTTACAGCCCTCTCTAATCAGTTTACAGAGTCAGCACATTTGCCCCCAACAATCTGGGTCCCCATTTTACCGACTTCGGAAAGATGGAAGGCTGAGTCAACCTTGAGCCGGTCAGGATCGAACTCCTGGCAGTGGGCAGAGTCAGCCTGAAATACTGCCATCTAACCACTGCGCCACCAGGGCTCAACAATATCCTAGCAACATCCTAAATGTTTTCTATCTGTTTTCGTTTTAAGAGATTCCCCTCCAAAGCTCAGGTCTGGTTGTTTGGTTAGTTGTTTTTTAAAGTAAGGTGAGCAAATATCTGTGCGCAACTTTTAAATGAAAGAAAATTTCACTTTAGGTTGGCGTTTGTGTTAATGCATGATGGCAGGTGAATTAGGCGAGGAGTTAATTAAAATCTGAGAGTTAACTAATGAAATCCACTGCACATCAAAATCATTACTTCGTCCAGATGAGAGTGATTAGGGAGCCGTTTTACCCTCTTGGGTGTTCACGGTGACACACCACATAAGTCTTTCAATGTTAAGCAAATAATCCCCTGGTCCTCTTATTTATTCTGACTTTGGCACAAGTGTGTCACTGGAGGGAAACTTCATGGACGATTTTCAAGGTACAAGGTGGGAAAAAAATTGAGTTGTGGAAAAGATCCCTTCTCTCCACAAAATCAGAGCTAAAAAAAAAAAATGGAGAGTATGTCCAATGACTGGAACTAGTTTTGGACTGATGAAACATTAATTCACTATCTTAGACAACTGAACAAATGGAGTATGGGAGGAAAGACGTTATATGATGCTGCTTCACTGCAATGGTTCATTACTTCTCATGTATTTCATGGGAATCAAAATTAACTTCTAAGTAAGGATGATTAACCCAGAAGGAAGTTGCATCTGGATGACTTTCTCTAGGCTTTGAAAGGAAAGAGATTCCACCTTGGGCACCACTTGGGACACCAGGAAATCCCAGGGATGTAGGAAAGACCATGAAATCAAGCACCATCCAGGAAGAAGGAATCACGATTGCCAAGAAGACACCATGGGTGTCCCCATGTAGTCAGCTGGAATTGAGCTCAACTCCTGTCTGCAGAACAGTATAGACTGGGTATACTCAACAGGTATAGAATAGCTGGGGCCTGGCTTAATAGTAGTAACTGTGAGAGGGATCTTGAAGTCCTAGTGAACCACCACCTAAGCATATAACCAGCAGCGTGCTGCAGCCACCCAATAAGCCAACGCAGTCCTAGGCTGCATTAACAGAGGGATTGAATCAAAAATCACGTGAAGTGTTAGTACTGTTTTATAATGCCCTGGTAAGATCACATTTGGAATACGGCATCCAGTTTTGGTCACCACGATGTGAAAAAGATGTTGAGACTCTAGAAAGAGTGCAGAGAAGAGCAACAAAGATGATCAGAGCACTAAAACATATAAGGAACGGTTGCTGGAATTGGTTACGTCTAGTTTAATGAAGAGTAGGATGAGGGGGGACATGATAGCAGTGTTCCAATATCTCAGGGGCTGCCACAAAGAAGAGGGAGTCAAGCTATTCTCCAAAGCACCTGAAGGCAGGACAAGAAGGAGTAGAAGGAAACTAACCAAGGAGAGAAGCAACCTAGAACCAAAGAGAATTTTCCTGACAGAACAGCTAACTAGGGGTCTAGTTCAACCCCCTGCTCAAGCAGGAGACCCTATGCCATTTCAGACAAATGGCTGTCCAATCTCTTCTTAAAAACCTCCAGTGATGAAGTACCCACAACTTCTAAAGGCAAGCTGTTCTACTGGCTAATTGTTCTCACTGTCAGGAAGTTTCTCCTTACTTCTAGGTTGCTTCTCTCCTTGGTTAGTTTCCATCCATTGTTTCTTGTCCTGCCTTCTGGTGTTTGGAAAATAAGTTGACACCCCCCCCTCTTCTTTGTGGCAGCCCCTCAAATATTGGAACACTGCTAACATGTCCCAGGGATTTCAGCTTTGTTTTCTCTTTGCTCAATACATTGGAGCTTTTAACATACTCAAAGTAAATCATGACCCAAGGTTTCCTATAAGCTCCACCTTGACTTCTGATGTTATTGATTAATCATCTAGGTAAGCCTCGCCGATCTTTTACACAGACTTGAATGTGCACCAAAAAAACCCTCATTTTGGAGAATCCTCATGTGTGTTCTTCCCACGTCTTCATTTTTTTGTGTCATTGGCACTCACTTTTGCTAAAATCTGGCATTTAAGAGCTTCTTCTGAAAATCCAGGAAGAACAAAGAGAAGGAAGAAGAAAAACACTGCATGATTTGGGACTTCTTGATTATGCAGGCCAAGATGTTAATAAGGCTATTATCAAAGTAGAGATGGAGGAACAGAGAGAAAGCATGCTCATTATAGGAAATTGTGTGTTATATTAGTATGTTTAAAAAAGGTGTACTTTCTTCTAATTGATATCTGGGGCAACTAATTTTCTGAGTTTTGCTGAAGACCTCAGAGAAGTCAGCTGCTCATTGGTACTCATAGACTCATGCAACCTTCTGATTTACTCATGTAGGAAGTCAGCCCCCACCCCAAGAGAAGGAAATATTAAAAGGGCAGAATATTATATTTCCTCATAGGATCTTAAAGAGGCAGAAAAGCATGCCCAGTTTTTTAAATAGCCCCAAGTCACCCTCCCCCAAGCAAAAACCAGCTCTGTAGAAATGCAGATGTAATAATCCATTCAGGAAGGTTGGAGCCCTCCAGCTAGAAGATTAAGAAGACAAAGACACCTAAAATCTACATACCCTACCCAAATTCTAAGACAGGACATAATAGGATTAACCCACAGATGCCAAAGGGGCACACTCAGACTCAGGTCAAAGTACATGACACAGGAAATACAAAGCCTCAAACAGGAACAGGAAACAACTCCAAACAAAAGCCCAAGAGGATATAAAACCCACTCCCTACTACATGTGCTCACTCTCTTTTCTTCCACAGCCATCTTTCTGTCTGGCTCTCCTCTTCAATAAACTACAACCTTCTTTCTAAAGCAGTCGCCATGTTGTTTATTCCCGGCTTGGACTGGACCCTGGTTCATTCAATTTTTTAACTTTCTTTGTTCCTTAATCATTTTTTAATGTATGTTTATTATGTTTTATCTACAGTAATAAAATGCAAAATAGAGAAAACAGAAAAACATGCATCCAACAGTAACAACAATAAAAAAATGTGTGCAAAGAAGAGGGAAAAAATAACTCAGACATCAAATAAAATCTAACATTGAATATACAAAAAAGTCCACTCTGACTGGATGCTGGAAATAATTTTTTTTTAAAAGAAGCTGATAAATTCTCCTCCCCTTACATAATAGGTCTACAAATAATTATAAGCTTTCTCATCCTTATTTAATAAGAAAAAATGTATATAAACAAATATTTCAGATGAGAAGAACTCTATCTAATAATTCAATCGACCCAACATCTAATCATAATTTCCTTAATCATTTCTGATTCTTGAAAGAAAAATCTTCATCAGGGTCCAGTCCAAGCTGGGAATAAACAAAATGGAGACTGCTTTAGAAAGAAGGTTGCAGTTTATTGAAGAGGAGAGCCAGACATAAAGATGGCTCTGGAAAAAGTGATCACATGTAGCAGAGTGGTGGGTTTTTATACCTTCTTGACTTTTGTTTGGAGTTCTTCCTGTTTGAGGCTTTGTATTTCCTGTGTCATGTACTTTGACCTGAGTCTGAGTGTGCCCTTTTGGTATTGGTGGGTTAATCCTATTATGTTTCCTGTCCTTAGAATTTGGGTGGGGGTATGTAGATTTTAGGGGTCTTTGTCTTCCTAATTTCTTCAGTTTCTAGCTGGAAGGCTCAAATCTTTCTGAAAAGATTATTGAATTTGCATTTCTAAAAACTGGCCTCTGCTGAGTTTTCTGCTTGGGGGAGAGGGGCTGGGGCTGGTTTCTGCCTTTTTTTTTAAAGATCTTCTCCATTATTCCTTTGGGGAAATATAGTCTGCCTTTTTAATATTCCCCAAAATATTTCTTTCTCTAGATTCTTCCCACATGATGTTATGAAAGCTAACCATCCATTTTGATTGAGCTAATGTTCTTCTAAGCTTCTCTTATCCATTTTGCATCTTTATTAAGTTCTTTGGGATTTTCCAGATGGCACTGCAAAATTTAATTTTTTTGTTTTTATCAGGACAAGCATCTATGTTACTACAAACTTTCCAGCGAATGCATTATTAAACAAATGCTGGTTTGTTCAAATGCTGATTTTGCTAAAGTTAATTTATTCTATCTACATATCGTTCAATTTTCTTTGAAATAGCCATGACTCGCTGTTTTAATTCTTCTGAGATTTCTTTAATCATTTTATGCCAAGATTACATCTTTCCAATAAACTTTCCTTGATCTTATTATTTTACAATTTCGGTTCCTTGATATTCTTTATACAGTAGATTGCTGATATCACCTCTTAATTTACTGATGTTTCTTTCCAATTGAATTTTCCATTTTGGTGACTGATTTTGAAGCTTCTGTTTTACGTCATAGTAACCTAACTCTATCAATTTAGAGAATATGAAGTCTCAAAGTAGGTAAAGATATGGAATCACATATCAGGATCTCATCCTCATTTTCAACTTTTTTCAAACAATTAAAAAAACAATTCCTAAGTGATCAAGAAAAAAAAAAGGATCACTTCAACTTTCATTCCTGAAAGACAAACTATGAGGGTAGAGCAGTGGTGGGATTCAAATATGTGAACAACCAGTTCTCTGAATGGATGCTGCTTCCAGAAGTCCATTCTGGGCCTGGGCAACAAAAAATTAGCTACCGATTCTGCCAAACTGGTGTAAACTGGCTGAATCCCACCACTGGGGTAGAGGTAATATTTTAATTCCCAGCTGCTCAATTCACAAGCAGATCACAAAAATGCTGTTCTATTATCTATGCATTGGAAGCAGCTGTGCAGAGTGTGTTTGGGCTATCTCGAGATCTTTCCTTCCTCCAGAGAGATTTTGCAACTGGCCACAGATTTTGTCACCCCTGTTTCTTCAGGGAACTCTTCAGTTTAAAATCACAAAACGGAGTCTCACTTACTTTGGCCATGCCATGTGAGGGAATTCACTAGAGAAAGTTGGGAAGATTTGGTGGTAAAAGGAAACCAGGCTGCCAAAGAACTCGGTGGCTGGACACCATCAAAGCTGACACCAGCCAGAGCATAGAAAAGTTTAAAGAAGCATCATCATCACCACCACCATCACCATCATCATTTTCAGTTTGTCACATCCTTTCCCGAAATCTATACTATTACCCCCTTAAATGCACAAAGACTTATTTACAAACATTTAGCACTCCAGTAGAATTAAAATTATAGTGATGCCAAACTTTTATTTTGCAAATATTGGGCTGTGGTGAGAATAGAATGGAATGGAATGGAATGGAATGGAATGGAATGGAATGGAGTGGAGTGGAGTGGAGTGGAGTGGAGTGGAGTTGGTGGAGTGGAGTGGAATGGAATGGAATGGAATATATGGAATAGAATGGAATGGAATGGAATGGAATGGAATGGAATGGAATGGAATAGAATAGAATAGAATAGAATAGAATAGAATAGAATAGAATAGAATAGAATAGAATAGAATAGAATAGAATAGAATAGAATAGAAAATATGGAATGGAATGGAATGGAATGGAATGGAATGGAGTGGAGTGGAGTGGAGTGGAGTGGAGTGGAGTGGAATGGAGTGGAATGGAATATATGGAATAGAATGGAATGGAATGGAATGGAATGGAATGGAATGGAATAGAATAGAATAGAATAGAATAGAATAGAATAGAGCTGGAAGGGACCTTGGAGGTCTTCTAGTCCAGCCCCCTGCTCAAGCAGGAGAACCTATACCTTCTGAGAAAAGTGACAGTCCAGTCTCTTCTTAAAAACCTCCAATGATGGAGCGCCCACGATTTCTGGTGGCAAGCTGTTCCACTGGTTGATTGTCCTCACTGTCAGGAAGTTTCTCCTTAATTCCAGGTTGCTTCTCTCTTATTGTTTGTCGTCCTTCCCTCTGGTGCTCTGGTGAACAACCTGACCCCCTCTGCCTTGTGGCAGCCGCTCAGATGCTGGAATGTTGCTCTTAAGGAAGGCCCACGATGAATCTTTGCCATTAGGACAGGCGGACCTTTCTAGGAAGATCCTCCTAGGTGTGCTGAGAACCATAGTCTACCATCTTGCAGTGTCTCAAGAGAGGGACTACTTTGTGATGACAGAATCACTCCAAAGCCCACTTCCTCCTCAAGCCCATGAAGACACTACTTTATATAAATATCTACTTTTTTACTTCTTTCTGACTACCACGGGTGATGTTCTCTAGTGAGGGTCACAAAACGTCTGCAAGAAAACAAGCAAGCTTGGAGAACACCAAGGACCCCTCATTTCAACCCTGAGCTACAGATATTCTCCTTCGTGGGTACGACTTCTTTACCTTTCCGAATCCATATGTGGTACATCTCATCATGATTTTGCTTTTGTTCTCCTTGTTTCTACCGGTTCTTGCTTTAAATGTCACCTTTTTATTATAGTCAGTGCTGCTCTGATGGTTTGCATTTTCTCTTTGAGGTAAGCTGCTTAACATTCCCTATGAGAGGCATCTAGGTGTCCTGATAGGCCACCACTTAAATATGAGCCAGCCGGGTGCTGCAGCTGCCAAAAAGCCAAGGCAGTCCTAGGCTGCATTAAGAGGGATAGCACCAAGATCCTGAGAAGGGATCTATAGTGCACTACAGTAGTGGCCAAAATTGTGGAAACCTTTTGGGAAACACGTACAGTAGAAATGCCACCTTTGGTTAAGTTTCCACCCATTTTCCTTCTAATTTCTTTATAACTGTAGCCTTGTTCACTTAATAAATACTATTTTACATCGCTTTCTGGGCAACCAGTCAACTCTTTGCACCATGACTTTAATTTTATTACGTTTTACAAGCTCACTAAACGAAAGAACACAAAAAAACCCAACCAACTTGATAGCTATCACATAACACACTGACAAATGTCCTCCTCTCAGCTTCAATACATGACATCAATCACTGAATCCTGCTGTGATCTGATTGGCTCATTGCCAAAACAAGATGACACCCGATTGGCTCTCTAAACACTCATGCTCATTGGCTGCCATCAGATGAAGGAAAGCTACCTGCTATCAACCTAAGCAAGTTGTGCTTCCTTTTTCTGGTTATTTGGCTATAACTTTTCATAAAATACAGTACAGATAATTGAACAAACTTCGCTGCATTACATTCTTGATTAAATTGTCTTTCCATTGATATATAATTTTATGGTACTACTCCAAAAAACAAAGTGGTGTTATTAGCCATCAAACCTCAAAAATACACTTTTCCCAAAAGATTTCCACAATTTTGGCCACTTCTGTACTAAGATCATGCATGGAACACTGTTCTGTTCTGGTCATCCTTTCCTGTCTGTCTGTCTGTCTGTCTGTCTGTTTCTCTCTCTCTCTCTCTCTCTCTCTCTCTCTCTCTCTCTCTCTCTCTCTCTCTCTCTCTCTCTCTCTCTCTCACACACACACACACACACACACACACACAAGCACTGGTGGGATTCAGCCGGTTCGCACTGCTAAATTTTGTTGAGTTTGGAGAACCCACTGAATGCACAGCACTTACGGAAATCCATTCTAGGCCTGGGAGGCCTGGAGGAGGCCTCCCAGGCCTAGAATGGCCCTCTGGAAGTGCGTGGATGCCACTTCCGGAAGTCTGTTCTAGGCCTCGGACGCCTAGGCCTGCATCCACACAGAGAACCAGTTGAATCCCACCACTGCTCAAAGTGGTGAACATATCCAACCTACCTTCCTCCTTCCTCCTCTTATTTTTCCCACAACAACCCTGTGAGATAGGCTGGGCTGAGACAGAGTGACTGGCCCAAAGTCACCCAGCTAGTTTTCATGGCTAAGGCAGGACTTGAACTCATGGCCCTCTGCTTTCTAGCCTGGTGCCTTACCCGCTAGACCAAATTGGCCTTCTACTTTGATACAAAAAAGATACTGAGGCCCTAGGAAGAGAGGAGAAAAGAGCAACAAAGATGATAAAGGGTCCGGAGGTTAAGAGAACTAGGTGTGTCTAGCCTATCAGAAGACTTAAGGGAGATAGGATACCATCTTCCAATCCTTGAAGGGCTGTCACAGGGAAGATTGATTTATTCTCCATAGCACCTGAGAACAGGACAAGAAGCAATGGGTGGACAGTCATCAGAGGAAGATCCAACCTGGAAATAAGGAGGAATTTCTTGATAGTGACAACGATTAATCAGTGGACCAGCTTGCTTCCCAGAGTTGTGGGTGCTCAATCATTGGAGGTTATCAAGAAAAGATTGGACAACCGTTTGTCTGGGATGGCATAAGGACTCCTGCCGTGGGTTGGACTAGAAGACCTCCAAGGTCCCTTCCAGCCCTATGATTGGTAAAAATAGGAAGCAGCATAAAGTTTGATGTCTGTGGAGATTCTCAGTCATCCAGGTCAGGATTGTCCCAAAGGTGCTTTTTTCAAGAGGCAACTGGACTTTCTTGTTTTTCTTTGAAGACGTTTCGCTTCTCATCCAAGAAGCTTCTTCAGCTCTGAGTGGATGGTGGGGAATGGAAGGATTTATATACAACACAGTCCTTTCAGCAGTTCCAAGAAAGCTCCACACCCATTTGCACCACTCAGGTGATCCTGAGGACACAGATAAAACCTCCAAGTGGCCTCAACAACTCTCTAAAAGGAGGCAAATGACTGGCTGCCTGCAAGAAGCATAAATCCTTCCATTCCCCACCAATCAGTCAATGCTGAAGAAGCTTCTGGGATAAGAATCGAAACATCTTCAAAGAAAAACAAGGAAGTCCAGTTGTCTTGTGAAAAAGCACCTTTGGGATAGTATAAAGTTCAAAGAAATAAAAAATACACGACACGTCCATCAAAAAAAAAAACATTAGACAAAGCAGCGGGAAAGCAACCTGGATAAATTTCTCTCACTTCTTAAAGAAACACATTTAATTTCCCTGAGTGTTGTTCCAAGGCCTTTGTCTCACACATTTTTGCATAAGGCAGTTTTTAATGGCTGCTGGACCCATAGAGACATCATCTTTCTTTCTTCGTGTCAATGGAGACTCATGTGTGGAGAGCCCTGTGAAAGTGAGTTTTAACAGCAGAAATTCAGCATCACAGGATCAAACAGCTTTCCCTGCACAAAACTGTTTTAAAATATCAGTCAGAGGCATACAAATGGTGAGGCAGTCATTAGCAATCCTCTGGTGTCATGTTAAGTTGCCCATTTAGCATCAAATTATGTTGATTCTTCTGTTCTGTAGGACATACTCATGCATAGCCGAGGAGCTGTTGAAATGTTTATGCATTATAATATTTGGAAGAAAACGAGCTGAGCCCCTATTAAAGTTCTCGTGCTGAGTTTCTTAGCAAGTCAATTCCTTAAGGGGGGAAGAAGAAGAAGAAGAAGAAGAAGAAGAAGAAGAAGAAGAAGAAGAAGAAGAAGAAGAAGAAGAAGAAGAAGAAGAAGAAGAAGAAGAAGAAGAAGAAGAAGAAGAAGAAGAAGAAGAAGAAGAAGAAGAAGAAGAAGAAGAAAGAAGAAGAAGAAGAAGAAGAAGAAGAAGAAGAAGAAGAAGAAGAAGAGGAGGAGGAGAAGAGGGGAGGCGGAGGAGAAGGAGGAGGAGGAAGAAGAAGAAGAAGAAGAAGAAGAAGAAGAAGAAGAAGAAGAAGAAGAAGAAGAAGAAGAAGAAGAAGAAGAAGAAGAAGAAGAAGAAGAAGAAGAAGAAGAAGAAGAAGAAGAAGAAGAAGAAGAAGAAAGAAGAAAAGAAGAAGAAGAAGAAGAAGAAGAAGAAGAAGAAGAAGAAGAAGAAGAAGAAGAAGAAGAAGAAGAAGAAGAAGAAGAAGAAGAAGAAGAAGAAGAAGAAGAAGAAGAAGAAGAAGAAGAAAGATTATAAAGAACAGCTGGAGTGGAAACTGATCAAGGAGAGAAGCAACCTAGAACTAAGGAGAAATTTCCTGACAGTGAGAACAATTAACCAGTGGAACAACCTGCCTCCAGAAGTTTTGAGTGCTCCAACACTGGAGGCTTTTTAAGAAGAGACTGGACAGCCATTTGTCTGAAATGGTATAGGGTTTCCTGCCTGAGCAGGGGGTTGGGCTAGAAGACCTCCAAGGTCCCTTCCAACTCAGTTATTCTGTTATTCTGTTAAAGGAAAAGAAATGCTTTGCAAAAGGGATAAAAATGCAAGCCAGAAGACTGTGTGGTTTTCGAGATGCATTAAAAACACCAGGCTGACATGACTCCGGATATTAAAATGCCCTAGAACGGTTGCCCCCACACGCTTTGGCAATTCCAGATCTGAACATTGAGTTCCCACAGTAGATTTGTGCTCATCTCCGCCAGTTATTTTTTTTTTCCCCTCTTAAAAAGTAGGTGAGTAATATTGACAGTTCTGAAAGATGAAGCTCAGGATGTCTTGTTTCAAATTACAGATCATAGGTGAAATCTTATCCTTGGCTTACAGATCGGAGTACCATTTTAAGTCTGAGTACAATTTGAAGACAGATGCTTATTCCTTTTTGTAAAACAACAACAACAACATACCTATCTCTTTTTAAAAAAATATATATTCATAAATGCAACGAGCAACTAAGATGATTAAAGGCCTAGAGACTAAAACATATGAAAAATGGTTGCAGGACTTGGGTTTGGCCATTCTAGAGAAAAGAAGAACTAGGGCGGTGACATGATAGCAGTATTCCAGTATTTGAGAGGCTGCCATAAGGCAGAGGGGTTCAAATTATTTTCCAAAGTACCAGAAGCAGGACAAGGAATAATGGATGGAAACTAATCAAGGAGAGAAGCAACTTGGAATTAAGAAGAAACTTCCTAACAGCAAGGACAATTAACCAGTGGAACAACCTGCCTCCAGAAGTTGTGAATGCTCCAACACTGGAAGTTTTTAAGAAGAGACTGGACAGCCACCTGTCTGAAATGGTATAGGGTCCCCTGCTTGAGCAGGGGGCTGGACTAGAAGACCTCCAAGGTCCCTTCCAGCTCTATTCTGATTCTGAGTTTGGTCTTTGGTTTAACCCTTAGTACACCTTATCCTTTTATTTCATCGTTTGTTTTCTCTACTTTTTCTCCACTTTAGGCCTAAGTGAAGTCAACCTATTCCCAAAGCACCAAAAGGCAAGACAAGAAGCAACGGATGGAAACTAATCAAGAAGAGAAGCAACCTAAAACTAAGGAAAGTTTCCTGGACTGGAGGCTAAAACATAGGAAGAACGGTTGCAGGAATTGGGCATGTCTAGTTTAATAAATAGTGACAGATTTTATCTTCCTGGGCTCTAAGATCACCACAGATGGAGACTGCAGCCAAGAAATTAAAAGACGCTTGCTCCTGGGGAGGAAAGCTATGGCAAATTTAGACAGCATACTAAAAAGCAGAGACATCACCCTGCCAACAAAAGTACGTATAGTCAAGGCCATGGTTTTTCCAGTTGCAATGTATGGCTGTGAAAGTTGGACCATAAGAAAGGCTGAACGCAAAAGAATTGAGGCCTTTGAACTATGGTGCTGGAGAAGACTCCTGCGAGTCCCTTGGACTGCAAGGCGATCAAACCGGTCAGTCCTAGAGGAGATCAACCCTGATTGCTCCTTAGAAGGCCAGATCCTGAAGTTGAAACTCAAGTACTTTGGCCACCTAATGAGAAGGAAGGACTCACTGGAGAAGAGCCTAATGCTGGGAAAGATTGAGGGCAGTAGAAGAAGGGGACGACAGAGAATGAGGTGGCTGGATGGAGTCACTGAAGCAGTAGGCATGAGCTTAAATGGACTCCAGAAGATGGTAGAGGACAGGAAGGCCTGGAGGAACGTTGTCCATGGGGTCGCGATGGGTCGGACACGACTTCGCAACTAACAACAACAAGTTTAATAAAGAGAAGGACGAGGGGGGACATGATAGCAGTCTTCTAGTATTTGAGGGGCTGCCCCAAAGAAGAGGATGGTCAATCTTGTTTATCTTTTGTTTTTATGTTTATATCTTTAACGAACGTTAAGTTGTTTATGTTGTTTATCTCTATGTGCCTGTTGATGGCCAGTTTATCTGAGTGCCAGGCTTCAAGGAATTCTTCAGCGTTTTTGGACTGAGCTTGGTCTAGCACAGGGGTAGGCAACCTTGGCTCTTTTATGACTCGTGGACTTCAACTCCCAGAATTCCTGAGCCAGCCATGTTGAGGGGAAAGGGAGAGGTTTCCAAGCTGAGCCAGGCTGGCTCAGGAATTCTGGGAGTTGAAGTCCAGACACACACACCAATGTTGGGAAGCACTACCTCAGACTGTTATTTTTTTTCTTCCTAAGAACAGCAAATTCTTCCCTCAAGAAACAAATATGCTTGGTTAACACAGATTGCCAGCAGAATAAAACTTTCTGGGTATAGGCCAGGGTAGGCAACCTTGGCTCTTTTATGACTCGTGGACTTCAACTCCCAGAATTCCTGAGCCAGCATGGCTCAGCTTGGAAACCTCTCCCTGTCCCCTCAGCATAGCTGGCTCAGGGATTCTGGGAGTTGAAGTCCACGAGTCATAAAAGAGCCAAGGTTGCCTACCCCTGGTCTAGGATGCTCACAATTTCCCAGTTGAAACTACGGTGAAGTCTGTCGTGTATTGGAAATTAATTACATATTATCAATCTGCAATCATTTGATGAACAAATGCCTCCCTCTTCCCCCGAAATGTACCTTCCCTCAGCAAATTTCAGCGGTGACGTTTTCAAAAGCTCCTCATGAAGGGCCATATATTGACCCGAGCTGGTGTTTTGTTTCAATATAGCTCTGAAATTTTTTTTCCCAACTTTGTGTTGGAAATGGATACAAGCTAATCTGTGATCTCTCCTCCTCTGAAATCAAAGCCCAACCAAGGATGCTTTCAGAGCAAAACTCCTTAGTTACAAAGGGCTGGCAGCTGCTGGTGCTCTTTTGATTAAAGATGAAAGTAAGTGAAAAAGCCAGCACAAAAAGCGAGAACATGGGAGAAAGGTAGAGCACGCTTCAAGAGAACAGGAACGAGACCGCAGGTAGAGGCCTCCTTGATTCGAACCCCAGTCCCAACTAAACTTCCCACCATGGTACTGACTTTAACCTTAGGAAAAAAAATGAATGAAGTTTTGCAGTTCAGCCTCACTGAACTGCATTGTTTCCCCTCAGTTTACGAAAAGCTGTTCTAAAATAATTAGTACCCTGCATTTTTGGCCTGAAATGGCCTGAAGAGCAGAGTAAACCTCAATAGGTGGCAGACCTGGCTGGCCTAGCTTGGCATTAGAAGCTAGTCAGGTTGGACCACCAGGTAAGAGTTTGGACAGGAGACCACTAGGAGATCTTAGAGCTATTAATTAGCCTGGAAGCTGAGCAAGAACTTCTGTTGTGTTCTCTTGAACATAAGCAGCCCACAGCTTGCCTTACATAGTCTTACTATTTTAGCAGACCCCCCTTCCTCTGTTTAGTTTGGAATGGTGACCATCTCAACCACATGACGGTGATATCATCCTTTCAGTCATGTCCAACTCTTGGTGATTCTGCGGGTCTGTACGCATCTTCTGATCTTGCACTACTTCTTTGAGTTATTCTACACTACGGCTGGTGTCAGCTTTGAGGGTGTCCAGCCACCATGTTCTTTGACGGCCCGGTTTCCTTTTACCGCCAACTCTTCCCAACAAAATTGCTTTCGCCAGGGAATTCCCACACATGACTTGGCCAAAATAAGTGAGACCTCAACCACATAGCCCATGACAACATACATGCAAAAATACTTGGATTCGATCCCTCCTAGTTAAAGATTGGACAACTGAAAAAGGTAATACAATCCTGGGTTGAATAAACAAAGGCATAGAATCAAGATCACGCGAAGTACTAGTACCGCTTTACAAAGCCCTAGTAAGACCACAGCTGGAATACTGCAGCCAATTTTGGTCACCATATCACAAAAAAAAGATGTTGAGAGTTTGAAAAAAAATCAGAGAAGAGCAACTAAGATGATCAAAGGCCTGGAGACTAAAACATACGAAGAACAGCTGCAGGACTTGGGCTTGGCTAGTCTAAAGAAAAGAAGAAATAGGGGAGACATGATAGCAATGTTCCAGTATCTGAGGGGCTGCCACAAGGAAGAGGGATGTGTGTCAAAAAACACTCCAAGTTGGGGAAAAGGTTCATCTGTCGGAACCATGACAATCTTACTGGTTTATTGAATACATGGCATGACACAGGTGAAGGAAAACTAATTCTAAAATCCCAAGGCATCTAACCATAGCATATATAGCAATGACCTTCCCTGCCCAAACCCCCCAGATGTCCACATAGCTCATGTGAACAAATTCTTTTTTGTTATGAGAACCGTCTGTTATCGTCTTCACACTGGCTACAATGTCCTTGAAAGGTTTCCAGACAGCCATCTCTCAGCAAACTTCCGAAGAACTGGAAAGGTTTCATTTCTCTAACTAGCCCAGTCAAAAGCATCTCTCTCTCTCTGTCTCTCACACACACACACACAAAACACACCTCTCTTACTCTAAGGGCAAGATGAAAACAAAGAGGCACGTAGTTGCCAAACTATCACTCCTGACAATCATATTTCGAGTACTTGATGCAAAGACCTAGCTGCCTTAAGATGCCGGGAAAGGGGAAAGGAGAGAGAAAGAAAGATGAGTTCAACAGTGATGGATGCATCACTGGAAGACCTTAAGGTGCAGGCCAATATTGGATCACCCTAGAGAAGGTCTGTCTATATGATCCCTAAGAGTTGACCTCAATATCTAATCAGGCAACAGCTCCTTCAGCTTTAGCCAGTTCTGCCCGGCTGAACTTCCAACATCAAGATGAGGTCGTGGGTAGGCACGACCTCACCTGGAGGCTTCCAAATCTAAGCCACCGTTTCGTTTGGTTTTCCGTCCACAAATGACAAGAAAACATCACCACGGGTTTCCCGTGGACAGTCACCACTCGGTCGATCAACAAGCTGCAGAACGTTGCTCAGAGACGCTATGCCGCCTTTAGCTGACGGGTTGCCTACCCTTAATTGAAAGCCGCTTCATGCGGGAACATATTTCCACAGCCACCTTATCAACTGATGTCTGTCAAAGCTTGTGCTTAAGGACTCCCGGAAGAAGAATTCTTTCCCCTGGGCCATTTGTTCAACCTCTGAAAGACCCCCACCGCTTCGCAAATCTGCCTTTTAGAGGCCCGAGAAAGGTCCAAGCATAGTGACAAACTGAAGGCGACGCAAATGCCAGGAGCTCTTTGAAAGCCATGTTTCCTGCTCCTCTTCCTCCTCTATTGCTTCTTCTCCCCTACTCCTCTGCCTCTTCCTCCTTCTCCCTCTCCTTCTCTCTCTCTCCTCTGCCTCTTCCTCCTTCTCCTCCTCCTTCTCTCTCTCCTCTGCCTCTTCCTCCTTCTCCTCCTCCTTCTCTCTCTCTCCTCTGCCTCTTCCTCCTCCTCCTCCTCCTTCTCTCTCTCTCCCCTCTTCCTCTTTCTCCTTCCCCCCTTCTCTCCTCCCCTCCCTTTCTCTTCTCCTCCCCTCTTCCTTCTTTCTCTCCCTTCTTTTTCTCCTTTCTCCTCTTCCCCCTCCCCTTCTCTTCTCTTTCTCCCCTCTTCCTTCTCTCTCTCCCTTCCTCTTCCTCTTTTTCTCCTTTCTCCCCCTCCCCTCCTCCTCCTCCTCCTCTCTCTGTCTCTTCCTCTCCTTCTTGTTTTTATTTCTCCCTCTACCATCCTTCTCCTCCCCTTCACCTCTGTCTCTTCTTCTCCCCCTCTCCTCCTCCTCCTCTTCCTCCTTCTCTCTCTCTCCCCTGTTCCTCTTTCTCTTCCTCTTTCTCCTCCTCCTCCTCCTCCTCCTCCTCCTCCATGATCATCTCTGGCCTTGCTGACTCCTGTGCTCAAACCAATTATTATTTCTTGAAAACTTCTGTCGCATTTTGCATTCGCCACAGCTTGCCGCCGCAGAGTTTAATATACAGCCTCCTGCATTTTGTCGCCAAGATATGGTGTTTTTTTTGCTTTTATCTTCACAGGTTCTCACTTCCTGATGGCAATGTCAATATCTCTAGACTCTGGTGGATTTATGGGACAAGCTGCAGATAGCAAGATTTCCTTGGCAATTAATACACCTGCCTCCTTGCTTTGACCTCAATTCCCGGAGGCTCATGCTAATAGTACGTGGTGTAACTGAATTCTTGGGCAGCTTAAGAAGGCATCCTGGTGTTTAAGGACTTTTATATATATATACATTATTAGCTTCTTCCTTTTCCTTTGCAGCTTCTGGAAGCTATTTCAAATGCAGAGACGAATGGAAGGCTAGAGATCCTCATCCATATTTATACAAACCACAGCAGCCTTAGTTCAAGCAATGCCAAACACACCATGGCAAAAGCAAATCACAAGCCATGGAATGAAGAATTAACTGGGTAATTGTTTAGGTCAGGATGTCCCTAACAGTTTTGGGGTTAGCAAAACAATCAGGACTTTGGCAGATGACACCAAACTGTCAGGAATAGCCAACACCCCAGAAGACAAACTCAGGATCCAAAAAGATCTTGACAAACTCGAACAACGGGCCCTATCCAACACAATGAGTTTCAGTGTGGAGAAAAGCAAAGTCTTGCATTTAGGTAGGAAAAACCAAAGGCACAAATACAGACTGGGCGAGACCTGGCTCAAAAATAGTAACTGTGAGAGGGACCTTGGAGTCCTAGTGGATGATCACTTGACCATGACCCAGCAGTGTGCAGCAGCAACCAAAAAAGCTAATACAATCCTGGGTTGTATAAACAGAGGCATAGAATCAAGATCACGTGAAGTACTAGTACCACTTTACCAAGCCCTAGTAAGACCACACCTAGAATACTGCAGCCAATTTTGGTCACCATATCACAAAAAAGATGTTGAGAGTTTAGAAAAAATTCAGAGAAGAGAAACTAAGATGACGTATCACGACGTACACACGACTTTTTTCTACCATTGCCGGCAATGGGGTAGGTGCGGTTTCAGCATGACGCATCCGGCCCAGGGGCCGGCTGTTTGACACCCCTGATCCAAAGTCACTGAGCTAGCTTCCATGCCTGAGGCATGACTAGAATTCTCCATCTCCTGGTTTCTAGTCTGGAACATGCTCTGTCTGCCTGCCTGCCTGCCTGCCTGCCTGCCTGCCTGCCTGCCTGCCTCTCTATCTATCTATCTATCTATCTATCTATCTATCTATCTATCTATCTATCTATCTATCTATCTATCTATCTATCTATCCTCTCTCTTCTATCTATCTATCTATCTATCTATCTATCTATCTATCTATCTATCTATCTATCTATCTATCTATCTATCTATCTATCTATCTATCTATCTATCTATCTATCTATCTATCTATCTCTATCTATCTATCTATCTATCTATCTATCTATCTCTCTATCTATCTATATCTATCTATCTATCTATCTATCTATCTATCTATCTATTTCTATCTCTATCTATACTGTCTTGTCTATCTATCTGTCTGTCTGTCTGTCTGTCTATCATCTATCTATATCTATCTATCTATCTATCTATCTATCTATCTATCATCTATCTATCTGTCATCTACATCTCTATCTATCTATCTATCTATCTATCTATTTCTATCTCTATCTATACATCTTTCTATCTATCTGACTGTCTGTCTGTCTATCATCTATCTATCTATCTATCTATCTATCTATCTATCTATCTATCTATCTATCTATCTATCTATCTATCTATCTATCTATCTATCTATCTTCTCCATCATCCATCCATCCATCCATCTATTCTCTCCATCAGCCATCCATCCATCCCTATTATCTATCTATCTATCTATCTATCTATCTATCTATCTATCTATCTATCTATCTATCTATCTATCTATCTATCTATCTATCTATCTATCTATCTTTTATCTATCTTCTATCATCTACATCTTCTATCATTTATCTATCTATCATCTATCATCTATAATCACTATTCTATCTATCTATCTATCTTTTATCTATCTTCTATCATCTACATCTATCTTCTATCATCTATCTATCTATCTATCTATCTATCTATCTATCTACTATCGATCATCTATCATCTATAATCACTATCCTATCTATCTATCTATCTATCTATCTATCTATCTATCTATCTATCTATCTATCTATCTATCTATCTATCTATCTATCTATCTATCTATCTATCTATCTATCTATCTATCTATCCCTATCCAGAAGGACTAGTAACCTTATTTTTTTTTCCTTGTGGCCCCTTCCAACTTTACATTTCTATTATTTGCCCGCCTCTTCAAGAAGAGACAGCTCCATGCATTCTCTTGGTTCCATAATGTTAAGAAGATTCAAACCCAAACATATTTCCTGGTCCTTCTTTTCATAGCCTTGGTTCTCAAAATTATATTTTTTTTCACCCATCATGAGTGTGCAATCAGGAAAGGATGTGCATTTCATCAATCCCAAACAGCCCTAGTGGTATTAAAAATAAATTATATAGAGAGAAGGAACAGCCCCTGAGAGATTAAGCTGAAACCAAGTTTTGGAGCACAATAATTCATTGCAAAGTACTTTCCTATTGGGAAGGATGTTATCTATGAATAATAAAAGGGACTGTTTTGGTATTCATTGTAAAAATCGTTCATGATTAAATGGTGGTGACTCACAACATTGCATATGTCTCTCTCTGTGTGTGTGTGTGAGAGGAGGAGACAATGCACCTGACACTACTTCAAAAAGTGCTGACACTATAAATCGGACTGTCCCCCCTCTCCCGTTCTACCCAAACATGACTTAAAGGGAAATTAATATTTTGCACCCAGAAAGTAGGTCTTACCCTAGATGGGGCAGGAACATTATGCTCTGATAAAATTCTTCTGATTTTATTGATAGCAAAAGAGATGAACCGGCTAGACAGACAACAAAATGGATTAAAATCTTCTAGCCCTTTCTCAGTCATAGCAGCAAATAAATCTTACGGTTGGTGTGCTTAGAATATCACCAATTAGAATAGAATAGAATAGAATAGAATAGAATAGAATAGAATAGAATAGAATAGAATAGAATAGAATAGAATAGAATAGAATAGAATAGAATAGAATAGAATAGAGTAGAGTAGAGTAGAGTAGAGTAGAGTAGAGTAGAGTAGAATAGAATAGAATAGAATAGAATAGAATAGAGTAGAGTAGAATAGAATAAAGATGGAATAGAATAGAATAGAATAGAATAGAATAGAATAGAATAGAATAGAATAGAATAGAATAGAATAGAATAAGAATAAGAATAAGAATAAGAATAAGAATAAGAATAAGAATAGAATAGAATAGAATAAGAATAAGAATAAGAATAAGAATAAGAATAAGAATAAGAATAAGAATAAGAATAATGGAATAACAAAGTTGGAAGGGACCTTGGAGGTCTTCTAGTACAACCCCCTGCTCAGGCAGGAAACCCTATACCATTACAGACAAGTGGTTGCCAAATGGACTTCTGGGCGTGGTGAGACAGGGAGAGGACACAGATCTCTCACCACACCTGGGAATCCCAGTTCTTCTCCCTGCCTCGTTGGGAGAACGATCATAAGAAGGATGGCACTTGCTAGCCTTTCAAGTTGAAGATGTTTCTTGGATGAAAAGTGAAACATTTTTAAGGAAAAAAACTAAGAAAGTCCCATTGTCTTTTGGAAATGCATCCATGACCTGGATGATTGAGAATCTCCATAGTCAAAAGAAGGGAGAATCTCCTGATGGTAAGAGTTGTTACCTCCCGGACGTGTGGGGGCTTCCTCATTGGAGACTTTCAAGAAAAGGTTAGACAGCCATTTGTCTAAGGTGGTCTAAAGATTTTTGCCCTGGGCAGCAGTTGACTAGAACAGGGCTTTTCAACCTGTGGTACGCGTACCACTTGTGGTACATTAATGAGTGGCAGGTGGTACGCAGCCCTGCCTAGCCAAGTGTAGTGGGGAAGGGAATGAGCCAGCACAGGCAAAGACTTACAGTGAGAGAGTCCTCTGGAGCTGCAGATTTTACTTACCAATGGAGCCATTTGGGGAGGCTGCCTTAGCCGGCAGCCAGTACTTACATTTTTTTTTCTTCCTTAAGTGCCAGCTGGGCTCTTTACTTTCCTTTCTAGCCAGTAGCTAATTCTTAAAGGGGAAGTGCCTTTTTAAGCTAGTTCACTCAGCAGCTTGTCTTTTCTGTCTCTGGAGGCCTTTCCTTGTTTGATCAATATATGGAAGAGGGAAAATATGGGGGGGTTCAAATTCTTCCTTCAGAAGGAGATAGGAATGAGAAAAAGGGAGGCAGGGAAGGGAGGGAGGGAAGGAAGTCCCGCCTTAGCAGTTGGCCACCAGCAGCTCTGCCATTGACTTTGCTTGTCAAAAGGTTGCAGAAGGGGATCACATGACCCTGGGACACTGTGACCATCATAAATATGAATCAGTTGCCAAGCATCCAAATATAAATCACATGACCCTGTTGCTGCAATGGTCATAAGTGTGAAAAATGGTCATAAGTCATTTCAGTGCAATTGCAACTTTGAACAGGTTTTTTTTTTTGTCACCAAGTTTTTGACACCTTGCTAGATGGTACTCGAATATTGCCATATCCTAAAAGTGGTACAATCGGTAAAAAGGTTGAAAAGCCCTGGACTAGAAGACCTCCAAGGTCCCTTTCAAGTCCTAGATTCTATGACTTTCCATTTCTGTTTCTCTTCCTTCCACATTTTCTTGCTCTCTTATGCCTTCCGTTGTAGGATGGCATCTATTACTGTCCACCGTCTTTCCACCAGAAGATGAGTTGAAAAAGGTCAATGATGGTGGACACGATGGTATGACGAAAGCTCTGCTTCTTTTTACTCGTGTCACAAAGTTGTTGTTGTTTTTTTAATTTCCCCCCTTTATGGTCCATTATAGGCAGACCAGCGTGGTGCCCTACTGGTGAAGATGCTCGCCTCCCACTCAGAAAGTTGAGAGTTCAATCCTAGGTAATGGCAGATGTTTCTCTCCTAGGGTATAAAGAAAAAATATCTGCTGTGAACTACACATAGGTGTCTACACCAAAATCAAGGTATTACAAGGTCATAAAATGGGAGTGTTTTATGGTTCCTTATAGCCAGCCATTATTCCTGGTAAATATAATAATAATAATAATAATAATAATAATAATAATAATAATAATAATAATAATAATAATAATAATAATAATAATAATAATAATAATAATAATAATAATAACAACAATAACAATAACAATAACAATAACAATAACAATAACAATAACAATAACAATAACAATAACAATAACAATAACAATAATAATAATAATAATAATAGACCTTGGAGGTCTTCTAGTCCAGCCCCCTGCTCAGGCAGGAAACCCTATACCATTTCGGACAAATGGCTGTCCAGTCTCTTCTTAAAAACTTCCAGTGTTGGAGCATTCACAGTTCTGGAGGCAGGTTGTTCCACTGGTTAATTGTTCTAACCATCAGGAAGTTTCTCCTTAGTTCTAGGTTGCTTCTCTCCTTGATTAGTTTCCATCCGTTGCTTCTTGTCCTGCCTTCAGGCGCTTTGGAGAATAGCTTGACTCCCTCTTCTTTGTAGCAACCCCTGAGATATTGGAACTCTGCTATCATGTCACCCCTCGTCCTTCTCTTCATTAAACTAGACATACGCAATTCCAGCAACCGTTCCTTATATGTTTTAGTCTCCAGTCCCCTGATCATCTTTGTTGCTCTTCTCTGCACTCTTTCTAGAGTCTCAACATCTTTTTTACATCGCGGTGACCAAAACTGGATGCAGTATTCCAAGTGTGGCCTTACCAAGGCATTGTAAAGTGGTATTAACACTTCACGTGGTCTTGATTCTATCCCTCTGTTAATGCAGCCCAGCACTGTGTTGGCTTTTTTGGCAGCTGCAGCACACTGCTGGCTCATATTTAAGTGATTGTCCACTAGGACTCCGAGGTCCCTCTCACAGTTACTACTATTGAGCAAGGTACCCCCTATACTATACCTGTTTTTCTTTGGTTTTTCTTGCCTAAATGTAGAACTTTACTTTTTCCACCATTGAATTTCATTTTGTTAGATAGCGCCCAGTGTTCAAGTCTGTCCAGATCCTCTTGTATCTTAAGCCTGTCAGAAGAATCTTGTGCTGGCATGCAAATTAGGTCTTTTTTTGCAAGTTTTCATTATTCTCAGACCATCTGAGAACGCACAAAACAAGTCCTTGAAACTTTGCTGGTGCATTGTTAAAAAGTGTAATGAGAACATGTGGAAAATTTGCATTTCACATCTTAGAACTGGGACTTGTGTTCACACATTTAAGAATTGTCTTTTCCATAATAGCTAAATAAACAAGTTGTGTTTTTTTTTAAAAAAAAAAGTGCTTATATCTTCTGTTTTGTTTGCACAGCTTAATTGTTTTATATTGTATTTTAATATTTTATTTGCTTTGTGAAATGCCCAAAGAACTTGCCTTATAGGACAGCTAAGTGATTTTTAACCAGCTATGTAAGCAGTCTAAATAAATGAATACACGGATAAACAAATCCATAAATAAAATGGTCTATTGTAAGAGCAAAAAATAAATAAATAGGCTGATTTGAAGAACAACTGCCTTTAAATGGGCTCCTACAAATGGGTGGGAACCCGGAAAAGTGAACTTTAACATTAACTAAATTAAACACAGCTCTTTGAGTTATTTTCTCAGATCTTTCTTGATTTTCCCCCATATGCCCAAGTGAAAATTGGCAAGGTTGCCGAGACTTTTAGGAGCATCATGGGGCATCCCATTCAAGGGGTACATTAAAAAGAGATGGTGCCAGCATTAAGAGCCAAACTACATAAGGGAACCCTATGTAAAGTATTTTGGCTCTGGGCATAACCGGCAATGAGCTATTTAATATTCAGAGTGGAAGCAGGCTCTCTAATAGAGAGGGCAAGATAGTTCAATGTTTGGAATCACCCAGAGGTGGGATAGGTTACCTTTTGATGGATGTATACAAGGTGTGTGTGTGTGTGTGTGTGTGTGTGTGTGTGTGTGTGTGTGTGTGTGTGTGTGTGTGTACATCTATTTGGGATGTTTTGATCTGGGTCCCCATTATGAGCAAGGATAGGATGGAACAGAATTAGAACAGAACAGAATAGAACAGAACAGAATAGAATACAGTAGTGAATAGAATACAATAGTGAATAGAATAGAATAGAATAGAATAGAATAGAATAGAATAGAATAGAATAGAATAGAATAGAATAGAATAGAATAGAATAGAATAGAATAGAATAGAATAGAATAGAAAATATGTAATGGAATGGAGTGGAATGAAGTGGAGGGGAGGGGAGTAGAGTAGAGTAGAGTAGAGTAGAGTAGAGTAGAGTAGAGTAGAGTAGAGTAGAGTAGAGTAGAGTAGAGTAGAATAGAATAGAGTAGGAATGGAGTGGAGTGGAGTGGAATGGAATGGAATGGAATAGAAAGGAATGGAGTGGAGTGTGGTGGGGTGGGGTGGGGTGGAATGCAATGAAATGAAATAATAATAGGGTTGATTAGGTGGTCTTCTAGATGCACCCCCTGCTCAAGCAGGAGACCTATATCATTCTGGCCAAATGGCTCTCCTGTCTCTTCTTAAAACCTCCGGTGATGGAGCACCCACATCTTCCAGAGGCAAGCCATTCCACTGATTTTTCTCATTGTCAGGAAATATCTCCTTAGTTCTAGTCTGGATTCTCTTCAATGATCTTCCACCTGTTACTTCTTGCCCTGCCCTCAGATGCTTTGGAGGCTGCCAGCTCCTTCTCTGTGACATCCTCCCAAGCACCGGAAGACTGTTATTGTGTCACCACTCGTCCTTCTCTTTGTTAGACTAAACATACTTAGTTCCCTCGATCAACTAGAAGATCTCCAAGGTCCCTTCCATCTCTGCAGTTCTATAATTCTATAGTTCTGCAATTCTATAGCTCCGTGTATGGTTCAGCCTCTGGATCCCTTATCATCTTTGTTTCTCTTCTCTTCTCTTCTCTTCTCTTCTCTTCTCTTCTCTTCTCTTCTCTTCTCTTCTCTTCTCTTCTCTTCTCTTCTCTTCTCTTCTCTTCTCTCCTCTCCTCTCCTCTCCTCTCCTCTCCTCTCCTCTCCTCTCTGCTCTCCTCCTCCTCCTCTCCTCCCCTTCTCTTTTCTCTCCTCCCTTTTTGTTTTCTTTTCTTTTCTTCTGTTCTCCTCTCTTCTCCTCTCCTCTCCTTCCCCTCCCTTTCTCTTCTCTTCTCTTCTCTTCTCTTCTCTTCTCTTCTCTTCTCTTCTCTTCTCTTCTCTTCTCTTCTCTTCTCTTCTCTTCTCTTCTCTTCTCTTCTCTCCTCCTGGTCCCTTCCATCTCTGCAGTTCTATAATTCTATAATTCTGCAATTCTATAGCTCGTGTATGGTTCAGCCTCTGGATCCCTTATCATCTTTGTTTCTCTTCTCTTCTCTTCTCTTCTCTTCTCTTCTCTTCTCTTCTCTTCTCTTCTCTTCTCTTCTCTTCTCTTCTCTTCTCTTCTCTTCTCTTCTCTTCTCTTCTCTTCTCTCTTCTCTTCTCTTCTCTTCTCTTCTCTTCTCTTCTCCTCTCCTCTCCTCTCCTCTTCTCTTCTCTTCTCTTCTCTTCTCTTCTCTTCCCTTCCCTTCCCTCCTCTCCTCTCCTCTCCTCTCCTCTCCTCTCCTCTCCCCTCCTTCCCTTGCCTCGCCTTCCCCTCCCTTCCCTTCCCTTCCCCTCCCCTCCCCTTAACAACTGCAGTCATTCACTTAACAACTGTGGCAAGAAAGGTCGTAAAACGGGGCAAAAAAATCACAGAAAGTTTGGGCTCCATTGCGGTCGTACGTCAAGGGCTGTCCGTAATGTGATGATGCTCGACAGGGCCCTGGGACTCATCCAGAAGAACTTCGGGGGCATCCCCTTGTAGTTTCTTTGTACATTTTTCTTCACGTGGGAAACCTTGTGGGTTTGTTTCTCCCCAACATCGAAATGGCCTTCCTCTTCTGTTTAACGTTCCTTTGGAAGGGGAAAAAAAAAAGGGAAATGTAAATCCGACAGAACCGGTCACAGAAACGATGAGGAATGGATGGGGAAACGGCCACATGGCATCCGTAAACACCCCTCCCTCCCAACGCCAAGATTAACGTAGCTTCCAAATAGCAACAGAACACACCCAGGGCCTGTTTCTCGCTGGCGTGTCTTGTCTTTTTCTTTTTAGGACCAATTCAGAGGAAAGAACAAAAGATGCATGAATCTTCACACACACACACACACACACACACACACACCAACAAAGCCCACCCTTTAAAGAAGAACGATTTGTAACCGCTTTGCCGTGAAGTATGACCCCCCCCCCAGGCAAAGGGAAGAATGGCCTAATATTAAACTGTCAATGGCAAAGTTTACGAGCTACCTGGGACGCACTTTTGGAGAAAATAACCTAATCCAAGGCAGAAAGGAAAGACCCCCCCAGACGTTCCTCAAGAGGGTTTCCCATTTATTCGTGATAAATACGGGGACCTTGCGAGGGATTAATCTGGGGGGGGGGGCGCGCGTCTTCTCTGCTTTATGGAAATGGGTTGTTTGAACGTGGGAGGCCTAGAAACCAGCCCTGGCCAATTGCAGCCGCCTTATTCGGACCCCGTGTGAAGGTTCCCTTGGGTTGAGCTGGGGAAGGCAAGTGGATTGGAAACTGGGCTTCTCTTGTGAAACCGGACGGACGCCTGAAGTCAGGGAGGCCTAAGCTCAGATCTAGTCTTTTATATATATATGTACACGTAGGCAATTTTTTAAAATTAAGCTCATTTGTTTTTTACAAAGTTAAAAAATAAGCATGAAAATGGAAGGAGGGAGGGAGGAAAGGAAGGAAATGGAATGGAATGGAATGGAATGGAATGAGGGAGAGAGGGAGGGAGGGAGGAAGGGAGGGAGGGAAGGAAGGAAGGAAG
>JALGBA010003208.1:0-10361 GCA_023970755.1 Azemiops feae | reverse complement strand
GTTGAAACTCAAGTACTTTGGCCACCTAATGAGAAGGAAGGACTCACTGGAGAAGAGCCTAATGCTGGGAAAGATGGAGGGCAAGAGAAGAAGGGGACGACAGAGAATGAGGTGGCTGGATGGAGACACTGAAGCAGTAGGCGTGAGCTTAAATGGACTCCAGAAGATGGTAGACAAGAAGGCCTGGAGGAACATTGTCCACGGGGTCGCGATGGGTCGGACACAACTTCGCAACTAACAACAACAATCTCTGATAGAACAATCAACAGATCTTGCAATTAGATTCTACCTTTGAAGCAGCTTTTTTCATCAGCCGCAAAGCAAGACGTCTGTTTCTTTTCACCCCTTGACCCTAAACGAGGAGAAAAATATACACATATATATATATATAATTTCCAAATGTCTTAAGCCTCTTTTTTTCATATAGGAAAGCGATAGAAGCCCTTTATCAAAAATTGGAATGTTCTGTTTACAAGGAAAGATGCCTAGGTAGTCCTTGACTTACAACTAAGTTTGTTTAGTGACCGTTCAAAGTGACTTATTTTTCACACTTATGACCGTTGCGGCCTCCCCAAAGGTCACGTGATCAAAACGCAGACGCTTGGCAACCGGTTCGTATTTACGACTGTTGTGATCCCCTTTTACGACCTTCTGACACGTCAAGTCAACGGGGAAACCGGATTGGCTTAACCACGGTGTTGCTAACTTAAGAACTGCAGCGGTTCACTTAACAACCGGGGCCAGAAAGGTCGTAAAACGGGGCAAAACTCACTTCGCAGATGTCCCGCTTAACGACCTCAATTTCGGGCTCAGTTGCAGCGTAAGTGCGAGGACTACCTGGAAGAGAATTGACTCGGGACCGGCTTTGAAGTGGGCCGGCCCTGCAAAGAGGTGACCCTTTTCACTTCGCCACAGTTTATCCTGCAGGAGAATGTTAATTTTGCGCTGCAAGAACCGTGATCCGTTTTTCCTGGACACGAACACAACTTGATTCGTTGCTTTGATGTGTGAGTCCTTTTTGAGCGATGGAGCAGCGAACCTCAAAGTATCTTTGTAGTCGGTGGCGTGATTGACATGATGAGAAGCCGACGTGATTGGCAGCCGGCACCCTGACCAGAGAGAGGCAGAGGGCTACCAATGAGACAAACTGGCATTCTTAGGGCACTGGAACCTGCATTTAACCCCAATGAAGTTTCTTTGTCCATCCTGGGCAGAGAGAGTGCTTACCGACATACCTGGGTTTCACCCCAACTTAGGAGGGACCACCTCAAAACCCCCCCTCAATTTTATAATATATTCCAGACTTAGAACTATTGGAGAACAGGCATACAGTTGCTAAAGGAACCGGTGTGGATAATTGCAGCCTCTATTTAATAGTGGGAAAGAATGTAGGAAATCATATAGATAGATAGAGCGATGGACATCAAAGGCTGTGGTTTAAGCAGAAGTCTTTCCTTCCTTCCTTCCTTTCTTCCTTCCTTCCTTCCTCCCTCCCTCCTTTTTCTTCCTTCCTTCCTTTCCTCCCTTCCCCCTCCCTCCCTCTTTTCCTTCCTTCTTTCCTTCCTTCCTTTCTTCCTTCCTCCCTCCCTCTTTTCCTTCCTTTCCTTCCTTCCTTTCTTCTCCCTCCTTTATTCTGTCCTCCCTTCCTCCCTCCTTCTCCCTTTTCCTTCCTTCCTTCCTTCCTTCCTCCCTCCCTCCCTCTTTTCCTTCCTTCTTTCCTTCCTTCCTTCCTTTCTTCCTCCCTCCCTTTTTCCTCCCTCCCTCCCTCTTTTCTTTCTTTCTTTCTTTCTTTCTTTCTTTCTTTTTCTTTCTTTCTTTCTTTCTTTCTTTCTTTCCCTCCTTCCTAACATTACACAATTGTAAAAGGAAAACCTCCAGCTTTAATAGGAAAACATTCCCCAAGGTGTTTGGGTTCCCCCCCCAAAAAAATTAACATTTACCTTGAACAACACAATGGAATAATCGAATAAAGAGACGGGGTCTTCACTTCCTAAGGCGCCCTTTGCATACCATTCCACGGCTGCCTTTAGATTTTTCTCTACTCCTTGTTGGCCCCAGAAGAGCATCTGTCCTAAACGTTGCTAAAGCAAGACAAAATGTTCCAACAGGGAGATTGTTAGCCCTGCAAGGTAGGCCAGGGGGAAAAAAGCACCACCAAAGGAGCACATGAACTCTCTCTTTATTGTTAAGGTTGCATTCACAGAAACTGTGCAAAGGGGAAAGTATTTTTCCTTTCTTTTTCCTTTTCGCCTCTGGAAAACCGGGGGGGGGGGGCTCTAGCTGAAAAGTTTCCCACACACCCCCCCTCCTTCTGTGACTGGGACTTCTTTAACACGTCCAGTTGTCCACTTGGCAGTCCTCCCTCCGGTCTCCCAAGCTCATTTCCAGACACCATGGCAGAAATGTATAGATCAGTTATGGAGGCTGCCGACGTACAGGAAGTCCTCGGCTTACGACCACAATTTGGAGCCCAAACTTTCCGTTGTTAAGCGAGACATGGGTTAAGCGAGTTTTGCCCCTTCCTTGCCACAGTTGTTAAGTGAATCACTGCAGTTGTTAAGTTAGTAACCCGGTCGGTAAGCGAATCTTAACTTCCCCCTTGACTTTGCTTGTCAGAAGGACGCAAAAAGGGGGATCACGTGACGCTCTCCCGGGGACGCTGCGACCGTCGTAAATGTGAGTCAGTTGGCAAGCGTCCGAATTTTGATCCCGTGATCGTGAGGAGGCCGCAACAGCCGTAAGCATGAAAAACGGTCATAAGTCACTTTCTTCAGTGCCGTTGTAACTTGGAACGGTTGCTAAATGAACTGTTGTAAGCCGAGGACTTCCTGTGTGAGCTTTTCCTCAGAAAGCTGACAATCCTATCATTTTTTGCTAGCCTTCTCTATTTTGGTACGCCTCCTGGAAAAGTCGTCCTGTTTTGGTCCTACATTCACTCGATTTTTGGCTAGCAAAAGCAAGTACTGTTTAATTCAGCTGAATGGGGGGGGGGGAAGAAAATATCCTTTTTAAAAAAAGGTATAGATTCAGTTTTACCTGTGCGGCTGAATCCCCTCTTACTGCTTCATGTTTCAACCACATGAAAACATCCCCATTTTCTTTGGGCAGGACTTTTAACAACGCCTCGTCCCGAAGCCTGATGGCTTCAACAAACGCCTGGAAAAACACAGGAGGAAAAAGAGAGAACACAGTAAACACACAACAGCACAACGTCCTTCTTTCCACCAAAGTTGAAGCCACTCGTTCTGCAAGCTCTTTGTTCCAGAGGAAGCAAGGCAGAAGCAGCCACGGGGATTTCCACCGTCCTCCCTCTTGATCTTCATTTTGCAAAAAATAAATTTTGGGGCTCAGTCGTCGTCATAAGTCAGGGACTACTTGTATTACCTTTTCAAAAGGCATTAAAACAGGCCTTTTAGCCATGATTAAAACAGCCATCATTCCCTTTTAGCAGGGCGTTAAAACAACCAGGAGAAAATGTCCGCCAGAGACAATCCGTGTATTACCTGATCTCCTGCTCCATTCTGTTGATCGCGGGGTGTCTTTAGAGCCACGTCGCTATAGTAAGCGTAGGAGACCTCAAGATCCTGGGGGTAATTATTCATCCCTTGGTAGTGCTTGTAGCCCAGGTTCATCAGAGCAAGACGGTCCCCTTCTTGAGCTGCAACCAAGCTGTAGAGCAACCCCTGGAAAGGATGAACCGTTTGGAAGGTAAACCCAGAAAAGTAACATCATATTATTGTAGTTTTATAGTATTATAGCTTTGTATTGTTATAGTTTTGGTCACCACGATGTAAAAAAAGATGTTGAGACTCTAGAAAGAGTACAGAGAAGAGCAACAAAGATGATCAGGGGACTGGAGGCTACAACATACAAAAAACGGGTTGCTGGAATTGGGTATGTCTAGTTTCATGAAGAGAAGGACGAAGGGTGACAGGATAGCAGTCTTACAGTATCTCAGGGGCTGCCCCAAAGAAGAGGGAGTCAAGCCATTCTCCAAAGCACCTGAAGGCAGGACAAGAAGCAACGGATGGAAACTAATCAAGGAGAGAAGCAACCTGGAATTAAGGAGAAACTTCCCGACAGTTAGAACAATTAACCAGTGGAACAACCTGCCTCCAGAAGCGGTGAATGCTCCAACACTGGAAGTCTTTAAGAAGAGACTGGACAGCCATTTGTCTGAAATGGTATAGGGTTTCCTGCCTGAGCAGGGGGTTGGACTAGATGACCTCCAAGGTCCCTTCCTCCTCCTCCTCCTCCTCCTCCTCATTATTATTATTATTATTATTATTATTATTATTATTATTATTATTATTATTATTATTATTATTACTACTACTACTACTACTACTACTACTACTACTACTACTATTATTATATTATTTATAATAATATTATTATATATAATATTATAATAATATTATATTATATATACCTCAGACATGGAGGTAAGACCTTCTGACAAGCAAAGTCACTGAGCAAGCCAGATTGACTTCACAGCCAAGTGGCTAACTTAACCGCTGGGGTGATTCTCTTAACAACGGTGATAAAAATGGTCGTTAAACGGGGCAAAACTCCCTTAACGAATGCCTCACTTAACAACAGAAATCTTTGGGCCTCGATTGTGGTCGTAAGCCAAGGACCACCTCTATCTGTACTACAGCTATACCTAGACTTGTAGCAAGGGTTTCCCAACCTTAAGTCAACTTTAAGATGGGTGGACTTCGACTCCCCAGAATTCCCCAGCCAGCCAGATGCAAACCACATCAGGACAGTGCTTCAGGGAGGCTGATGAAAGCCGTGGACCCCCCTCAGAGGCTTCTAAATCCTGGAGTAGAAATGCGAGTATCCCAACGTCTTACCTGAACTGGGTCTGGAGATACAGCTAGCCCAACTTCGAAGATGACACCAAGAACGTAAGAAGCTCTGGAATATCCATAACTGCTGGAATCCCTCAGGGCCAAAATGGAGGCATTGATATAAAGCAGACCATCCGCTCGTGACAGGTTTTGAACAGCTGCCTCAAATAACCTGCGTCCAATTTTGAAGGCTATCTCCTTCTTGTGTTTGGATACTAAAGGAGTAAGATACAACACATTAAGTAAGCCCGTGAGCTGGTTTCTACCCCTGCTGCCATCCCGTTTTCTTTCTTTTTTTTCTTTTCAAAGAATTTTATTAATTTTCTACTATTACATTCGATCGGCGCTTAATAAACACCGTGTGGTCTGGGTTAATTTGTTTGCTTAATAATGCAAGTTACATTCTTACCCCTTTTTCCCAACCATGGATAAAATAAAGTAAGAATGTTTTGAATATTGGGGGGGGAAACAAATTTAAATAAGAACGTTAAACAGGATCCATGATAAGGCAATCAAGATGATCAGTTAGAAAAGGAGCTTTATATCGACGTGCTTGTTGTTTGCAGAAATATTAGGAAAAAAATGTCTATATTTAATTGTTATTTATGCAAATAATAAGTATTGTATTAATTCAAAGTGGGCAAAAGAGAACACTTTTAGAAGAAGAGAACATCAAGCAAAGCTATTATGTGGACTATAGAGTTATAGAAACGAATTGTTATTGATTGTTTTTTAAATATAAAGCCAGACAACACAATGTTTACCAATGTAAAAAATAATAATAATAAAACGTATTTAAAAAATAAATAAATTCCAGGTTTGAAAATATTCTGTATCTTCTTTCTCTTTGATCCTCAAAGTAACTCTGTCCATTTCAGCACAGTCCAATATCTTCTTGATTATCTCTTTATGTCTAGTGGTTTTTCTTCATTCTTCCAGTGCTGAGCAAATACACACCTCGCTGCTGTTAGTACATGCAATCTTAAATATACACTTTGCTTGTCAGATTTTTCTGGTATTATACTTAATAAGAAAAGTTCAGGTTTAAAATCTACGTGTTTCCCTAACATCTTTTCTAGCCAAGTATTTATTTTTGTCCAAATTTTTGTTGCTTTAACACAGGTCCACAGATTCTAAAATGATTTATTCAGATGAAGAAGGAAGAATTGTGATGGTAGAAATATACTTACATCAAAAACAAACATTGTTAGTAGTAACCTACGCACCAAATAATAACCAGGAAGAATTCTATCAAAATCTCCACAGAAAAATAATAGAAATGGAGTGCCAAAATATCTGTTTAGTAGGAGACTTTAATGCGATAGTGGATGGGACATTAGACTATAAAAGTAGTAAAACAGGAAAAACTGGAAGAAGAAGATTACCTAAGACCTTTTTTTAATATGATAGAAGAAATTGGAGTACAAGATGTTTGCAGGGACATTAATCCAGGAAAATTACAATGTACATTTTATTCAAACAGTCAAAAATCCTGGTCCAGAATTAGTATGATTTGGATGACATCTGAACTGAGGACAACTATGCAGGAAACTGAGAAAGAACCAGGTACATGGGCAGATCACAACCCTTTAAAAGTGATGTGGAGAGGAATACAAAAAAAAAAAATCAAGATGGACGTTGAACCAATCTATATTAAAAGAAAGAGAATTTATAGAACTAGCAAAAAAAGAAATGGAGTTTTTCTTCAAAGAAGTTACTAGACATGTTTTCAAACAGCTGCCACCATGTTTTTTTCATCCTACAGGAATCTCCACAATCCATCAATCTACTGGGTGGGTTGGTGAGCCTGTTCGGACCTGTTGCAAGAGTTATCGCCATGATCTTGACTATCCGCCGTATCGAAGAAGGACATTACCTTCTGGGAAAGGTGGAGTTGTGTCCTTGGCGTCTTCAAGCATGCTGTGATCTCCTCTCCATCCTTTCTCCCAGCCGAAATCAACACACTTCCGAGGGCTCCCGTATTTGTTGCTCAGTTCCAAATAATAGTTGTCAAGAGGGCCTGAGGAAAAATTGCCATAAACAAAGAAGAAAATGGTTTTCTTAACAGAATGACAGAAAAACAGAGTTGGAAGGGACTGGAATAGAATAGAATAGAATAGAATAGAATAGAATAGAATAGAATAGAATAGAATAGAATAGAATAGAATAGAATAGAATAGAATAGAATAGAATAGAATAGAATAGAATAGAATAGAATAGAATAGAATACGGGATGGGAATAGAATAGAATAGAACAGAACAGAACAGAATAGAATAGAATACGGGATAGGAATAGAATGGAATGGAATGGAACGGAACGGAATGGAATGGAATGGAATGGAATGGAATGGAATAGAATAGAATAGAATAGAATAGAATAGAATAGAATAGAATAGAATAGAATAGAATAGAATAGAATAGAATAGAAAACGGGATGGGAATAGAATAGAATAGAATAGAATAGAATAGAATAGAATAGAATAGAATAGAATAGAATAGAATAGAATAGAATAGAGAGTTGGAAGGGACCTTGGAGGTCTTCTAGTCCAACCCCCTGCTCAGGCAGGAGACCTTATATAACATTTCAGACAAACGGTTGCCCAATCTCTCCTGGTGCCTCAAATTAGCCCGAATAAAGAGCGCGATAACATCAGCTGTGATTTACTTACATTGTTGATTTTCTTCAAAATATTCCACCGAGAATCCACGCTCAGATACTCTGTTCTGGATATTAGCCCGTTTCTGATAGTACATCTCAATTCTCTCTGAAATTTCTTTGTTGCAGAACGGATGAGAAAACTGGAAGGGACAAAAAAATAATCTTATTTATTTCACAGAGTTGGCAATTTAAGAAAATTGTACAGGTAGTCCTCGGCTTACAACAGTTCATTTAGTGATCATTCAAAGTTACAATGGCGTTGAAAAAAAGTGACTTATGACCGTTTTTCACACTTACAGCCGGGGGGGGGAGTCACGTGATCAAAATTCAGAGGCTTGGCAACTGGCAGGTACTTATGACGGTTGCAGCGTCCCGGGGTCATGTGACCCTCTCTTTTGCAACCTTCCGACAAGCAAAGTAAATGGGGAAGCCAGATTCGCTTAACAACGGTGTAACTAACTTAACAACTGCAGTGATCCATTTAACAACTATGTCAAGAAAGGTCGTAAAATGGGAGGGGGAACTCACTTAACAAAATGTCTCACTGAACAACAGAAATGTCGAACTCAATTGTGTGGTTGTAAGTGCTAACTTATCAACTGCAGTGACTCACTTCACCCAAGGAGCAAGAAAAGTCTTAAAATGGGGCAAAACCCGAAGTTACAACAGCACTGAAAAAAGCCACTGATGGTCATTTTTCACACGTACGACAATTGCAGCCTCCCCAAGGTCACGTGATGAAAATTTTGACGCTTGGCAACTGACTCATATTTATGATGGTTGCAACGTTCCAAGGTCACTAATCAACCGAAGGGATTCATTTAACCAAAGCGGCCAGGAAAGTCGTAAAACGGGGCAAAATTCACTTAACTAATGTCTCGCTCAGAGGAGCAGAAATTTTGGGCCCCTTCGTGGTCGTAATTCAAGGACTAGAGGTATTCATCAAACAGAGATTGGTCTCCCTCTTTCTTTCCATATTTCCATCCTTCACACGCTCACCTTTTCAGTCTCTACGTTGTTCAGACGGTGGTATCTCGCTGATCCAAAATATCCTTTGATTCCCGGCATGTAGCCACTGCCCCCCAAAACCAAGTACCCATCGGTGTCATTGTGGTAGAAATCTTGCTGAAAACTAGAAAAAGGAAGATAAACCAGCATTTTAAATTTCCAATCTTAAACGACGGAATGTGAAAAGGAGATGTCCCATCAACCCGGGGTTGCAGCTGTGGGAACTGCAAGATCGTGCAATTACACGAAGACGGAAGCCTGTCTGTAAGCGAAAACTTCTGCGAGCTCGTGATTTGTGAACACTGCAATAACACGGTGTCGTGGTTTTGCCGCTCATCCTCGATTTACAACAGGGTGTTTAGTGGCGAACTGTGACTTATGACCGTTTCTTGGTTCAGTTGCACAATCGTGACCGGTGTCTTGATTTTCTGGACCACAACCTGTGGCTTAGAGCAGAGGTCCCCAACCTTTTGGGCACCAGGGACCGGTTCTGTGGAGAGAGGTGTTTCCGCACACCGGAGGGTGGATGGTTTTGTGTGCTGCCTGCATCCCGTGGATGGGGCTTTGCTTGTTTGTGCGGACCGGTTGCTAGCATGCTGCGGCCCGGTACCGGTCCACGGAGCGGGGGTTGGGGACCCCTGGCTTAGATGGAGACTTCCTAAGCCTTGAAGGGCTCAATAGATATTTATTTATTCCCAGCAACTATGAATCAGTGCCCTCTGAGGCACGGCATTAGCATAGATTTAACAAGGATGTAAATACGAGACGATCTCTAAAAATATAAGGAGGACAACTTATATATAAGTCCTTGACTTACAACAGTTCATTTAGTGGCTGTTCAATATATATATAAAAAACATGGCACTTATACAAATAGAGGAGAAGTTGGTCTTACTTAAAAATCTGATGTCGAAAGACACTCATATTCTTCCCAACAACGGTGAGGTCGATCTGAAAGAAAAAGTTAAATATTCGTTCTGAAAATTATGATCCCTTTTTCACACGTGTGACCGTTGCAGCCTCCCTGGGGCCACGTGATTTACATTCAGATGATTGGGAACTGACTCATATTTATGAGGTGCATGCAAGGTTGAGAGAGAGAGAGAGAAAGAGACAGACAGAGACAGAGAGATAGTAAGAGAGACAGAGAGAAAGGGAGAGAGACAGATAGAAAAAAAGAGTGACAGAGAGAGAGACAGAGAGAGAGAGACAGAGAGAGAAACAGAGAGAGAGAGATGGAGAGAGAAAGAGAGAGAGAGACAGAGACAGAAAGAAAGAGAGAAACAGAGATGCAGAGAGAGAGAGAGAGACAGACAGACAGACATACCTCTTGTCCGTTAACGGAGAAATCCAGGCGCAGCCACTGCTTTAGAGGAAGGCAGAAGGTGCTCTTCCCTGCTAGATCCCCTCCTTTGACCAGGTGCATTTGGATGTGAAGATCACCTGAAACGTGGTCCCCA
This sequence comes from Azemiops feae, assembly GCA_023970755.1. Taxonomy (NCBI): domain Eukaryota; kingdom Metazoa; phylum Chordata; class Lepidosauria; order Squamata; family Viperidae; genus Azemiops; species Azemiops feae. Next base: position 378 of record JALGBA010003208.1, on the reverse strand, counting down.
ACTTGCTTATTAATTTATCTATTTGTTTATTTGTATATTTATTTATTTAGACATTTTCTATCGCCGCCTACTCGCTCATGGCAACTCAAGGCGGCTGACAGGACATAAAAACGCAATATAAAAGAAACAAAAGTAATAAAAAAAATAAAAACAATCACCCCCTCACCCCCCAGCCCCGGCGACCGTCCACACTCAAATCGGTCATTTGATGGGCTCCGTCCCGCTCTGGGTTTCCCCAGGCCCGCTGGCAGAACCTTGTCTTCAGGGCCTTCTGAAAAAATGTCAGAGTGAGGGCCGGTCTAATTTCCAGAGGGATGATGTTCCCGAGGGAGGGAGCCACCACGGAGAAGTCCCTGCTTCTGGTTTCCCGCCAGACGG